>PVKU01000944.1:0-294462 GCA_004027475.1 Anoura caudifer
AAAAAAAAAAATACTGTCATTGTGTTCACACGCAGTTGATTTCCAGTGTGTTTATAGCGCAGATGACAAAAACATGAGGAGCTGCAAGTAAACAAAACTGCAAATGTCATTTGGTCCTGAGGGGTGCAGCACCCGAACAGCCAGTGCACGGAGAATCAGTAATCATGTCCCCCTTCAGCCTGTGGTTAACAAATCAGATAGCGGCACAGGGCTCTCTAGGTATAATGGCGTTCTAAAAATAACCACCTCGCCTCCTTATGTAACCCCCAGGCAATCTCATTCAGTTTCTAAATTTAGAGCCCTCAGCAAAGGCTGGTCTGGTGGGGAGGTGGCTGGTGGTGCCAGTTAGCAGAATGACTCATAGAGCTCAGCTAATCAAAATTAAGTTTCTCTCTCTCTCTGGAATAATACATGAAAGCATACAAGTATGGGGACTGCTTTTAAGAGCCCCAAATAAGATAAATTGAGCTCCATCATCGCAATCGGGGAGGGAGGAGATGACTCAAATTCTCTCGTAACAGAGACCAAAATCATGCTATGTTTATCTGGTCATCTGACGAGGAAGAATTCTGCAAGCATCAACTCGAAGCCATCGCTTGCGGACTGTTTTTACGTGTGGGTCAGCAACTGGGTTCCTGGTGACAATTTCTGAAGCAAAAACAAGATTTACTGACTTTGAAGTTTTCCATTGAACAGACACATGCTTTTCCTTCTCTGACGCTCCCAGCTGTTCATCTTCTGTATCTGTTCTAACAGCAGGTTGACAAACCAAACTGCACACACCAACACACGCATATTACAAATGCATATCTCTGTCATAACATACCAGGATGGTTAAGCAATAAAACCATTGGCTTTGTTTCCAGTCTCTATTCACAAATTATCATTTACCCTGGTAAAGCTTCCATTTATTCAGCATCCACACCACCAGAAAATTCCAACGGCCAGAACTGTTCGCAATAATGTTCCATAATAACAAACGCTCACAATGGTGGTTGAACTGTAACAATAACCTGAAGTATCTTTTGAATTATGGCAGCTTTCTGGTTTGAAAGAAATTGTTCAAATGTAGATGGGTAAGAGGAATTTCCCACATGCTTCAGGACAGAAATCTTGGGTTGGGGTCCAGCCTCCTAGCAATTCACCTCAGAATAATTCATTTAAACTTCCTGAGCCTCAAAAATCCTCACCTATAAAATGGGGCTAATAATAATTTCTTAGCAAAGTGCTATAGGCCTCAAATTGTTCACTTTTGGTTTTTATGCTCTAATGGCTAGGTAGAATGAAATTTGTCAGCATAATCCTTTCAATAACTGTTGCAGATAAATATAAATTTATTGTACTTAACTTGTGTATTTGTGCAGTAACAAAATATATCCACAATGAAAGAAAACTTCTATCAAATTCATAACATCCAGTTTGATTTACAAATCCATTCCCAAAGCTAATTATTTATTCACATAGGAGCATCTTCCCTAAACAGAGCCTGTAGGGAAATGAGATGCTGGAAGAAAAGGAAACATAATAGTAACAGTTAACACTTATATTGCCCTCAGGTTACAACAAGGGGCCTGCTCTATATTGTTCAAGTATTGCACGAACATCAATGCACTTAATCGTCCTAATCACCCTCTGAGTTGGTACTATTATTGACTTCACGTTTTAAGGTGGGGAAACTGAGGTGCTGGGAGGTGAAACATGACTTTCCTGAGGCATCTCAGCATTGGAGTGACTGCTAAGAATCCCAGACTCTGATCCAGCCCTTGAGTCCGGGTCTTTATTTCAGCTACACTGTCTGGACCTGCGATCTTTTCCTCCAGTGAGAATGCAGTCCGCTGACCCTGAGTTTGATTCCACTTCCAGGAGCACCTGTGTTGCCATCTGTAAACTGTGCTCGTTGGACAATAACTTTGAAGCCTTTTATCTAAAAGTCTGGTGCTCTACATACTTAAGCAAAGTATTGACTTAAGCAAACAAAAGAAAATTAAAAGTAAAAATACACGCATAAGAACACGTAGGGGTGATTGTAATGGACTTTTTGGGTCAGGTTCTAGGGCCTTGTTTGTCTGTACAGTCAAAGCCTTTTGGGGAGTTTCTTGCCCAAAAGAAACCCCCAAAAGTTCTTGGACCCTTTAGATGAATCGGGTCACAAAACCCACCCAGAAAGTCCATTAGAATCATCTCCTATTTTCGGGTGGATCTCCCAGCTCAACAAAGAACATCTGCAATGTGTTAGCCCTCCCTGGCATACAATACTCTGTCAGCCACACCCTCTAAAATTCCAATCAGAACCACAGAAGCCACCCATTCAGTGAGCCAGACTTGGAGGCTTAGTGAGCATTAATACCAGAGAGAGAAGGAAAGCTAGTGGACAGCCAACCACCGAAGCACCAGCAAGAAATGCTGTGATGGTCCCCAAATTTAGAGCAAATGATTTATGAAGCAAGTAGGAACACACATACACAGAATACGATCATAATTCTGCTGCCTGTTGTTACCTATCTAGCTAATTTAACTACATAGAACATAGGAAATTACAAAGGAAAAAATAAAACTTCAAGCAATCAAAATACATGATGCCAAGTTCATGTACAGAGCTCAAACACTCTCCTCATAAAAAAGAACCTCAGCTCCTCACTGAGAATGCATGTGTTCTAACTTTACGTGCTGTTCCGATACACTGAGTTACCTGGTTGCCACATTTTTAAAGATTAGCTGCAACTTTGAAGGGGAGATTTGTAGAAACAGACAATCTGAGTGGTGTAATAAGGAGGGAAAAAGATACTTACAAAAGGAAATCCAAGGTAGTATTCAAAAGGTACGGTAATGGCAGGCCACTTAAGGAATCAAAGCCCCTTGATTGCATCAGCAGGCCCTGAAGACTCAAAACCATCACTATTCGTGGTGATAATAAATCATTCAATACATTTAGACCACATTCGGAATTCTCAAGTGAAGGAGTCAAAGAGGTAAAAATACTTTGTTGTACATTTCCATCGTATAATTAAAACAAAATGTTGACAGGCATACAGTTTTTCTATAAATGGAAATTTTCTTTACATTGACTACATCATTTCCCCATAATGTCAGCACATTTGTTGGTGATTATCCTGAAGAATCTTTGCAATGCACCGCACTAAGAAATTGAAGCAACGGCATATAAATTAGACAGTCAGAGGAAATACAGAAATAGGATTTAAGGCTTGCTCTCTAGGCAAGGTTAATGGAGAGGCTGAATGTGATGAAGAAGCTATAAGTGATGAGACAAGACAGGAAAGAGCACGTGCAGTTGGAAAGACATTATCATTTTGGATACAAAACCCCTGGGCTGATGATAACATTATCAGAGCTCTGAAATCCTAATCAAGATCCTTATCTTACGTGAAGAGATGTTATCTCAGAAATTTAAATCCCTGGACCTGTTTGCTTACGATTTTCTGAGACTGCAGCACCAACATCTAGGTTTTCAAGGGATGCTTACAATTCTCTGGAAGACAGCGGTCTTCCAGGGAATGCAGCCCCACGCTGGCTCAGTGCAAAGGAATCCCACGTGGGGAGCTTGCTGGCACCACAGCACGTTTAAAGGCAGGTGAGCGAATGAAACAGCCAGAAGAGTTCTGGGGTGTGGAAGCGGGCTGAACGAATCTTCTTACTTCACACTTCGAGCTGGCCACGAAGCACTAAGCAATAAGATGCTTGTTTTGTGCCACCAGGGCCAGGAAGCTCAACAAATCCTAATATGTGTACACACATTACACATTTAGCTGAGTCCACAATATAAATGCTCTTTATTTCCTCCTAGCGGCACAGCATATCGATTCAGCTGCTATCCCTGGGCAGAGAGACGGAATTAAGATTTCATCTATTTGCCTTTGTACAGAAAATCCTTTCCATCCAATGGGGCATGGAGGAATGACCTACACAAGCAAGGACTGGTATGTTTATCTTTCTTTCTCAGATATTTGTATTTTCCCTATATATGTGTGTATATACAGCATAGTTTCCCCCATGACTGTTGAAGTGAAAAAATTTGGAATACGATGATGGAAAATCCCCTCACAGAAATCCCTACTGTCAAACAGCATCTCTTACTGAGTCATTTACTACTCTAACTGCCTAGAAAATGGCCTCTTCCAGTGAACTAAATGGCAGCTCAAGTTGCTTGAGAAATCTAATGCACCACCTTCTACCAGGCATCTGTTCTCTTTTCATATGTACCATTAGGCCTGTTATCCTTACTTCCACGCCCACACAGGCTGTTACCTAGGCAACAACATCGTGGATCACGGAATGGTCAAGCCGAAATTTCTACCCATCTTTGTGAATCAAATGGGTGGCTAATATGATCAAATGTACCAAAATTCACTTTCAAACTGTTATACAAGGAAATCTGTAAAAGTACCTAAAATTCCAATGGTCAAAAGGAAGGTTAATGTGTGTATGGAAGTGTTTAGATGGTTTTCAAGGCATAAAGAGAAGATGTCTACAGGCCAGTACTGACTACTTAGTCTCCCCAATTCAAGTAGCAATTAAGGAGGTGCTGGTGGTGGTTCGGGGGATTTTTTTGTTGTTGCTTCTTACAGGAAAATATATGATATTGTATCACTTTTGGATGTCCTAGAGGCAGATCCTGGGCCCAGGATTTGGGCACAGGTGGTTTATTTGGGAGAAGACACTGGAGAGGCAGAAAACAGAAAGAAGCCAACAAAGCACTAATGAGGTGGTTATTGCTATGGACAGTCGGGGCACAATCCCACTTGCGACCCTCTAGAAAGAATACGGAGCATAACTCAGAATTGTCTGACCTGCAGCAGGGAAGCTTTATAACGTGCTTAATATCATGCCCAGCGCTCTCTAAGCACTCCCTAAATGGGAGGGCAGGAGAAGGAGAGGGCTTAGGTGGGTTTGTAGACTGAGGGTATGGAGGGTGTGGAAAATGAGATGTCTGATGATAAAGTTGGAAAACAGCATCCTAGAGGGAGAATGAGGAATCAAAAGCATTATATTCCCTAGGAAATTCTGCTTAATACTGTCTAATAATGACTCATGTTGTTGTACTAGAATTCGTTGTTTATGGGCCTAAATTCCCCACTGGACTCAACTCCTCCATCAATCTATACTTGCGGAGCTCAACCTATGTGGCAGGCATTGTTTTAGGCACTAAAGTAGGGAAATGAACAAAGCGCTGCCCTCATAGGTCTTATGCTGGAGTGGGGGAGGGCAGGCATAAATACAGACATGAACAAATATGTAACAGGAAGCGTACTCTCACGAGGGCTGAAAAAAGAGAATGAGGCCATGGGGCTGGGGAGGTCAAGATCATCAACAAAAGCCCTTGCTGCCAAATTGACATTTGAGTAGAGATCTGATACAAGTGAAGGAAGGGGGGCACATGGATGTCTTGAAAGGAGTATTCCAGGCAGAGGGGACAGCAAAACTAAAAAAGCCTTGAAGCACCAGGACCACCACTGAAGAGTGTGAGGAAGAGCATGGAGGCCAGTGTGGTGGCTAGTGGGGCTGGAGTGAACAGGGAGGGGAGCTGTCTGAGCTAATGTCCCAGTAATATGAGGAGGCTGAGATCAGGTAAGGCAAGGGATGTCAAACTGCAGTGCACAGTACAATCACGTGGGATGCTTCGGAAAATCCTGAATTTCAGGCTGTGACCCAGGCAGGATTAGTTAGAATCTGGGAGTGGGACCCAGGCAGCACATCCCCAGGAGACCAATGTGTAGCAAAATATGAGAACCGCTGACCTAGGTCTTTGAGGGCCATTTTATGACATCTGGCTTTAAATCTGAGAAGGGAAGACACTGGAGGGTTTTCAGCAGAGAAGGGGCACAATTTCTATTGTAAAAGTCTTGCTGTGGCAGCTGTAAGTAGAATAAGCTAGAGGGGAGAGAGGAGTGACACAGCTAAAGCAGTTCGGAGGCAAACACTGTCTTATTGATTTTCTGTATCCCCAGCACCTAGGACAATTGCAGACATAAAATTAATATCCCAAAGATATTCCCTGCCTGAAATCTCTTCCTCCAGACATGTGCATGGTTTATCACCATAGTTCCTTCATAAGGATGCCAGAAAAAATTCAGGACATCCAGTTAAATTTGAATTGCAGATAAACAATGAATAATTTTCAGTACTGCACAAGACATGCTTATACCCAAAATAATATTCATTGCTTATCTGATAGTCAAATTTAACTGGATGCCCTGTATTTTTATTTGCTAAATCTGGCAACTCTACCTTCAGTACTTACTCAGAGAAAGCTTTCCCAGGCTATCAAATATAAAAATGAAGCACTGTCCCCCAAGGATCTTCTAGCTTTTTTTATCGCACTTCATTTATTTTCAAAGCTCTGATCATTATCTGATGTGATATACACTGATTTGTTTCTCACTTGTCTCGCCCACTAGAGTATGCTACAAGAGAGCAGCAATTCCGTTATATTCTTTGTGCTATCCGCAGAATCAAGAACAGTGTCGGGCATATAGTAGATGCTCAACAGATATTTACAAAAGTAAGGAAAGAAGGCAGGAGAGAGAAAGGGAGAAAGCAAGGGAGGGAAGACAATGAATACATATACAAGATAAGAATACATGACGCTACAGAGAAGTTTTCTGGAGTAGGAAAGACAGTTTAGAAAGCTCAATTTTGACTTTTCCTCAGGACATAGGAGTTGAGGTTATCTGCTAAAACTGTGGGAGTCACAGTTGGATAACAAATTCAATGAGAGAGAAAGTCTTTAGAAAGTCACATTGGAGAAATGGGAAAGAAATGGGAAAGTGGAAAACATAAAGGATTGTTAGAATAACAAGGACTACCTGAGGTTGATAAGCATAATTTGTAGTAAAGCTCATCTACGTAGACTCACAAGGATCTCCAGTGGGACTCAGAAAACTACGATTAAGAAAAAATACACCCTGGCTGGTGTGGTTCAGTGGACTGAGCACTGCCTTGTGAACCAAAGGGTTGATGGTTCAATTCCCAGTCAGGGCACACCTGGGTTGCAGGCCAGGTCCCAAGTAGGGGGTGCACAAGAAGCAACCACACATTGATGCTTCTCTCCCTCTCTTCCTCCCTTCTCCTATGTCCAAAAATAAATAAATAAAACCTGTAAAAACAGAGAGAGAAAATACACATAAAGCAGTCTGGGCAAAGGGCTAAGCCTTGAAGGTCAAATGGTCACGGAACCCATACATATCATAAGATGACCTAAGATTCAGGCTGGGTTAGGAGAGGAAAGGATCTTAGGGGGAGTTACTAGACATGTACCCATGGAAGGGGCTGAAAACCAAATCTTGGTGCAGGGGAGTGTTAGGTTAGGACATTGTAGCTAAAGAGAAAATTTTCAAGTATGAATCATTGGAAGAGGTAGTAATATTACATGAATTGTTCAGCCTTTTAAAGCTAGTCTGTTGGAGTTTGAAACCCAGCCCTGCCACTTTTTAGCTGTGCAACTTTGGGCAAGGTATTTAACATTGCTGCACCTTGGTTCCCTCATGTGAAATAGGGTTAATAATCATACTTGCCTTATAAGCTGTGTTGTGGTGATTAACTGGGTTAATGTATATACTTAGAAGAGTGTATAGTAGGTAGTTTGTAAGTATTAGCTATTATAACAACGGGTGTGGGTAGTTTCTATTTAGTAGAAATAAAAGAAATTGTTATACAGGAGGTCCACAGTGAAATAAATAAATCAAATATGTCAGACCAGTTTTACCTTGAGGAAAAGGCCAAAATTACTCCAAGTTGAACAAAAGAAAGAAAAAAGTAGGAATAAAACAAACATATAGAAAATAAACTTGAAAATATCGCAACAACAGAACTCACCAAGACTTAGTTCCTTGGACAAGAGCTGGCAAGGATGTGGAGAGAAGGGAACCCTCATGCACTGTTGGTGGGAATGCAGACTGGTGCAGCCACTGTGGAAAGCAGTAGGAGGTTCCTCAGAAAATTAAAATATATCTGCCATACAACTCAGCAATCCCACTTCTGAGTATATACACCCAAAGGAAAAGAAATCACTATCTTGAAGACATATTTCCCACTCCTATGTTCACTGCACCATCATTTACAATAGCCAAAACATGGCAAACCTAACTTTCCATTAAAAGATGAATGGATAAAAAGTGTGGTATATCCCCCCATTTCTGCACGGGATATGATTCAAGACCCCCAGTGAATGCCTGAAACCATGGATAGTACTCAGCCCTATGTCCACTATGTTTTTTTCCTGCACATACATGCATATCTATGGTAAAGTTTAATTTATAAATCATGCACAGTAACAGGCTAATAAAAACTAATAATAAAATATAACAGTTATAATAATACACTGTAATAAAAGTTTTGTGAATGTGGTCTCTTTCTCAAAATTTCTTATTGCAGTGAACTCACCTTTCCATTTAAAGGAAGCACTGCACAGCTCCTCTTTGGCATGTCTGAATAGCCAGCATCACTGTTCTTATGCTTTGGGGCCATTATGAAGTAAAATTACGGTTACTGGAACACAAGTGCTCAGATACAGCAACAGTCCATCTGATAATTGAGGCTAAGGCTACTAAGTCAGGGATAAGTGATGAATGTATGTGAGTGTCTAAGGTGTGAAGACAAAAAAACACAAAAAAGTGTGAAGACCCTGGATGAGCCATGTCCCAGACAGGATAAGACAGGAGTGCATGAGACTTCATCACTCTACTCAGAATGGCATGACTTTTAAAACTTATAAATTGTTTATTTCTGGAATTTTCCATTTACTATTTCCAGACCTCATCTAGATAGGCTCATAAAACTGAAACTGTACAAAGCCAAACTGCAGATAAGGAGGGACCACTGTATATACAAATCCAAAGAAGGAAATCTGCTTTGCAATAACATGGATGGACCTTGACGGCATTATGCTAGGTGAAATAAGTCAGACAGACAAAGACAAATACTGTATGAGCTCACTTATATGTGGAAACTAGAAGAGCCGAAGTCATAGAAACAAAGAGTAGAATGGTGGTTGCCAGGGGCCAGGAGGTGAGGGAAATGGGCAGATGTCAGTCATAGGGTACAATCTTCCAGTATTAAGATCAGTAAGTTCTGGGGATCTGATGTACAACATGGTGACTATAGTTTCAAGTATTATATACTTGAAAGTTGCTGAGAATGGATTGTAAATGTTGTCACACCAAAATAGCAATTATGTAAGTGAGGTGTTAACTTTTTGTTGTAATAACTTCAAAATCATGTATTAAATCATCACATCATATGCGTGACACTTCTACAATGTTATATGTCAATAATATCTCAATAAAGCTGCGGGAAAAAAGACTTAGTTCTTTGGAAACTAAATCTATTTTTTAAAGGTTAAAACTAAAAATTTTTTAAATAATACAGGGTATAAAGCATAAGATATTCGTATTTTAATCATTGTAATCACACATGAGCTACTGGACAGCAGAGATTTTATCTTTTTCATCTTTGTATCTGTTGCCTATTACACTAGTGTGTCATCATATTTTTGCTGGATAAATGAATAAATAAGTAAATGGAAAGAATGTTTACATCTTTTATTATTTATCTTCTATGATCTTGCTTTTTTCCTCTAATTTGGATAAGCTTCCAGGTGTAAAGGAATTCCTGGCAGCAAATCAATTTTGGGGTCAAGAAACAATAGGAAAACCTAATATTTAGAAGAGATAGCCCTGGCTGGTGTGGCTCAGTGGTTGAGTGCTGGCCGGCAAATCAAAGAGAGAAAGGGGGGAGAAAGGAATGGAAGAGGAGAGGAAGGAAGGAAGGTCTGTTCAAAGCAATCAAAGAGCTGCTAAGGCAAATAGAAATATGGAAGAACATAAGCTCAAATATATCAGTAATTACATTATATAACAAATTATATTACAAATATATATTACAAATTAGTGGGTTAAAAATCAAATTACAAGTATAAGAGAAACATCTTTTTAGTAAACATATTGGGAAAATATTAATAACACTACATAAAATTTAGGTGTACATATTTATAATATGATATCTATACATTCTATTGTGTGCTCCTCACCCAAAGTCTAGTCTCCTTCCATCACCTTGTATTTGAACTCCTTTACTCAATTTGTCCTCCCCACCCCTCCCCCCTCTGGTAACCACCATTCTGTTGTCTGTATCCATGGAAACCATACAAATGAAGAAGCAAGGTCCTTCACCCAGCGAAGGACCTTGACAAATCTACATGTCAAGGACATTCTTTGGAGCACTGGCATGTGAAATTATTGATTCATTTATTTAACAGGCATATATTGAGCTAGTTTTCCATACGGGGCCCAGTAAAGCACTGAGGTACACAGGAAGAGAAATAAAATGTTGGTACCCTGCTATCAAGGACTTTCTAGCTTACAGCCATATTATCACAGGTGATGCTATTCAAAAAAAGCACTGACACCCAGTACCCTATTGTTCTCTACATGTTGTTTTTTTTTTTAAGTGAAAAAAAAAAAAAGGAATACATTTTGATGTTTAAATAGTCTGGCCCTAAATCTATTCTCTAGGGAAGTTGCTACAGATGGATGGATGGGCGGCCATCATCTCTGTGTGGTGTGTACAAAGATTGGTCACCTTAGTCTAGAATGGCAAGAGAAGAGCCACGATCATTCATACCCCACAGCACAATGACTTCCATTTAAGCATTAACATTATGATCACACAGAACTTTAGTTCTGCACGTTCTTTAGCCCATATAGGAAGCACAAGAAAGTTGCTCCTATGTTTGAAAGTGTATTGATTTGGGGACTGTTGAAAGCAATATATTTCTTTTCAATTTCTTTAAAACAGGAACCTGCTGGGGCCTCCTGGGGAAAATAACCTATTCTCAATGCTGAGAGGACACTTGAATCAAAGTGTAAGTTACTCAATTTCCATGATAAATATCCCTCATAGCAAATATGGCCTTGAAAAGTTTCCATTTAGAGCCTGGGAGGGAACAAAGTTATTTCTTAGAAGCATGACTTCTGTAAGGCAGGTGCATTAAAGAAGGTGGTGAAAGCTGGTCTGTTAAGAGAAAACACATCCTGCCCTGGCTTGTGTGGCTCAGTGGATTGAGTGCCAGCCTGTGAACCAAAGGGTCACTGGTTCGATTCCCAGTCAGGGCACATGCCTGGGTTGTGGGCCAGGTCCCTTGTAGGGAGCATGTGAGAAGCAACCACATATTGATGTTTCTCTGCCTCTTTTTCTCTCTCATTGCCCCTCTTAAAAAATAAATAAGTAAACAAAATATTTTTTATAAAAGGGAAACACATCCTACAAATCCCTGCCCATTGTGAAAAGACTACAGGAATGTGGAAAATCAATGTCTTCTTCTATCACCCTCCTAATCTATTTTCCTGTATAATGGGTGGCCCAATGGTCTAATTCAAGGTAGCATTTCTTGTGTGGTTAGGTAGTTGTTGTGTGGGTTATTACAGATGCCTGGTTAAGAGTTAATTTAAGCATATTCTATAAACAGGCAACTATAGATGCCAGGCATGTGTAGCCACAGAGAGTTTCAGAGAGATGCCGGTTTAACTACCATTCCTTTTTTCACTAGGAAATGGCTAAAACCACTGATTAAGGATAATTAAAGATAGCAAGCTTTTTATGGTTGTAATTCACTTTCTCAGCACGTTCCTGGTGCTTTATACACAAATACATTTCTGTACAGCCCAGTGCAGGTACAAGCTGCTTCGTGTTGGACTCGCTCTGCCCACCTTCAGAGGTGGTAGACATTGCATTTGAAATGTACTCTTGGTTTCCACATGGTAACTTATCAAAGTTCAATGTTTAAAATTCACGCCCTTCACCAAATGCATTTCTGCGGCTCCCTCTCCACCGCTATTTGCTAGTACAAATGGAAGACATGAAGGTTATAACTCTTCTGCAGTATAAATGAGTTGTATAACACCTTCTGCCAAATCCCTACAAGGCAAAGTGTCCTACAGCATGTCTGCAGCGGTTCTTCATCTCTCAGTCTTCAGGCCAGAATAGGAAAAGTTACGGTTTTAAGGTTAGAGTATCCCCATTATTCAGACCACTCTCAGCTCCCTGGAGGCAGCAGCTGAGGTTAAGAGCTGTTCAGATATGGCCATCTAAATGTTTTTGCCTCTTATACTTAATTTAACTAACTGAAGAGGTGAACAGCCCTCTTTGGAAACTGGAGACCCAAAGTTTCTAATATGGACAAGTTCCTGGAAGCCAGGGCTGGGCACAAAAATGAAAAAGGGATTGCTCTCAACTGGGAAGCATGGAGCTGGAGCAGACCATACATATTCGTGGGTGCAGGTAGCTTGAAAAACACACAGGCAGTTCAACGGAATCACTAATTCCAAACCAGATGAAGAGTGGAAAACCAACATAGTAACAAGGCAGCCACTGACCACAGTGCTCTGCAAGACTGGGTTTGGAAGATAGGTGAGAGGCAGATCTGCCCAATCACCTGGGGTTCTTAAACATGCAGGACTTTTTAAGGGACATCTCTGGCCCTAACTATGAATTTAAAAATAGTACCACTCACAAAAGACTTGGCAAGTTGGCAAGTTGGCAAGTCTGATCTAAAAACAGGTCCTTGTATGAAGGACACATGGACAAAGCCAATGGGTATGGGTTTGAGAATGGGAGGGAGGGATGGGTGGGGTGGGGAGTATGGGTGAGGTGAAAATGGAGACAACCATACTTGAACAACAATAAAATAATTTTAAAAAAGTAAAAGTTGACCCTCTAACAAATTAAATATTAATAAAAGAGAAAGATTGTAGAAAAGGTAGAAACTTGAAAACTATTTTCAGACTACAAGATAAATGCATAAAAAAATACACCAAAAAGTCACCTATAAAATTACAGATAATTTTAATTTTCAATCCTTTCTTACACTGTGTAGTCAATAATGAGCATATATTGCTTTCTAAAACTAAAACAATTATTTTAAAACTATTTCCCTAATAGAAAAATAAAAATATTTTTACTTATATTCTTAAGTATATTCTAAACTGAAAACCTAAGATTATGCAGACATCTGTCCCTAAAGCAGATGTTTACCCAACTGCCTCCTCACTGTTTAAAATGCAGCCAAGTGGTCTGGGTGACAGACATCTGGGCTTATGCCCAGCTGGGGAGGGTAAGAGCTTGTTCATATGTGATTGGAATATAACAAAGAGAGAGATGAGGAAGTTGGACTAAATAGAGGAAAAAAAGTTTTAGGGCATTGACTTAGAAAGCCATTTCAGATTGTTGGGAACCATGAAAGGATGAGGTTAAAAAGGATGTTTTTTCTCCAAAGTAGTCCATGCTAACTTGAGCCTCCTTAGACGTGAAGATAAAGAATATAGACCATAATTGACTGACAGTAACCAGAGGGGTGGAGAGAGGGGATAATAGGGGAAAAAGGGGAAGGGCCATCAAGGGACATGTATAAAGGACACATGGAGAAAGCCAAATGGGGGTAGGATCAAGGGTGGGAGGTGGGGATGGGTGGGGTGGGGAGTGTGGTGGGGGGAAAATGGACACAACTGTATTTGAACAACAATAAAAAAAGAAAAAATGAGATAGAACTCAACATAAATAATATTAAATAAACAAAGTTATTCAAGAAAAAAGATTGGCCTATATTCAGCATCCATTGTTTTTCTTTTATCATATAAAAACCATATTCAATATTAATAAAGGATATTATATATTACAAAAATAATATATATCATAGCAACTATGGCTTTATATGCTCCCTGAATATATATACTTCCCTCACTCATAAAGAACAGAGCTTAATCTTCTAGGTAAGAGCAGACCCCGATAGCTCAGCTGTTGCACAAATGGCCACGACAAACTTAGGAGATCCCAAGACAGCAATTCAGAAAAGAAAATCTGGAATAAGGTTTTATGCTGACAAGACTTTGCATACAGTCTTCAGTAGTTTGATCACCAAGACTCTAGGAAACACCAGCTGCATATGTAATGTCTACTTACACTAAATTCTCCACAATTTGTTCAAGGTTACTATGCAGTTTCTTGAAGGTTAATCATTCTTCTAACTTGGATATTAATGAGGAAACTGGGGAATAAGTATGTGTAGATGACGAAACCTGAAGAACATATTTAGTGTACTAAACCTTCTCGAAAGTAAACTCTCTCTATGTCTGAACATCAGATATTTGTAGTCCCTGTTTTAAAAATACCCCATTTAGAGTAAATTTTAATTGTAACACTGGACAGTGTGTGATTCTTTGACCACAGGGGAAAAGTGAGGGCAAAAAATGGCTTGTATGAGTCAGCTATCACTGTGTAACAAAGCATCCAAGGTCAGTGACTTGAAGCAATAAGCATTTGTAGTGCTCACAAAATGACAAGTAACCTGGGTGGTTCTTCTGCTCTCAGATTAGCTCCTGCATGGGTCTGTAGTGAAGTGTGGCTTAGGTTGGTAGTTCTGCTAATCTTGGCTGAGCTATCTCACGTGTTTTAAGGCTGTCTGACTGTGGGCTGGTCTGGGATGGCTTTGAATAGGAAAAATGAGTTCTCCTCAATGTGTTCTCTCATCCTCCAGCAAGGCAAGCCAAACTGGTGGCAGAACTCTGGGACAGAGTGGAAGAACACAAGGCATCTAGGGTCAGAACTGGCACACTGACACCTCTACCACATTCTACCAGTCAAAGTTAATCACAGGGTCAACCTTATTCAAGAGGACAGAAAACAAACTCCTTTTATAAGGAACTGTGAAGATACACTGAAAGGGTGTAGATATAGGAAGAGGTGAAGAACTGAGGCCAATTTTGCAATCAGACTCCCACGTATATATAAACCAAACAGGAATTCCAAGTCAAATATTAGGGAGAAGTTAAAACACGGCAAGCAATAGTCAATAAAGTAAGCAGTCCATCTCTTCCTATAGTGTGATGACATGATTTTAAAAAGAAGTATTAGTTTCACTTGGCAGAGGAAAAAGGATTCATCCCAGTCATATAGAAACTCCATCTGTATTACCGTTTACCTAGGTCTGACCTCCGAAGATGGTGGAAATACAACTGAGTTCTCCCTGTTAGAAATAAAGTATCTGTTGACTATTTTATCTTTGGGAAAAAAATGTATTATTTTATTCAGCATGATGTTTTTGCAACTGTTATGAGATGTGCCAAATTCTGACACCTTTCAGAATGATTCAGATACAACTTTGCCAAGAAAATTCTAATACCTGAGGCATTTTTCTAAATTATCCATTTAATTACCTATTTCTTCCCCTTCTTTCGTTTTTGTAGACACAGTCCAAGCAGATTGCATTTTCCCATCTGTGGTTACTGAGCCATTTGAAAATGAAGAGTAGCTACACCCAGAGTAATGGTAAAAATATTTAATGAACAGGATGGCATGGGCACTGACCAGTCAGAACATAGCCTGGCACCAGAGTTGGCTATGCTGGGACTCCCATCACCACCTCCCACTAGGAACAAGGCATGTATGATGCCTGCCACTTCACCTCTCAGAAGAGGGGGACTGTAATGAGACCACTGAGAGGACTAAAGAGGTGCTCTCTGGCGCATTAGTGACACTGTAGACTGTTCTCTGGAAAAATGCAAGTCACGGGATACAAGCAAACTAATGCCTCTGACAGCTGAGGAAGGGAGGGAGCTGCTAACATTGGGTTTGACCAGCACAAGCTGAGTTTATGAGGGAAAAGAAAGTGTTTCTCATGGGCCAGATACTGCCCCTCAGTAGACCTAACATGAACCTGCAGTTATGAACACAACTCAGTTGAAGAAGCTGTGGGTATTGCCAGATTCACAAGGGCTGAAGGCTAAATGGAGAACTAACTGGAAGACATGCATTCATTTGCATTGACGGAACCATAGGGAGAGATCTGTAGCAATGACAGCAAGTCTTATCAACTACGGAAGTGCTCATGAAAGAATCAACTCTTAAAACTTGTAGTCAGGCCCAGAAAGCACTCACTAATCCAGTGCCATAGAGTTGCAATAGAGCAAGACCTTTCTTACCTCCCTCGTCTCTCCAACCCCAATCCCTTGCGATCCAACTCTGGAGGCTCAAGACTGCCACTTAGTGAAGTAGGGGAGAAGAAATAAAAGCCAATGTGGGTAAGACAAGAAGTCGACCACAACATTCTCCCCCAACTGTTAGTTTTCCACCAGACACAACTGGGGAAGTGGGCAAAGGCCTCGCCCTTAAATCAATTGCAAAGTTTGACGATCACATCAGACTGGGCATTTTTAATTACTAACCACAGGGCTTTCTATCTAACAGTGTAGAGAAAAGTCATGAGATGACCCTAATTTTCACCTGGGGCCAAAGAAAATACAAGAAGCAGCAAACAGCCTGAAACAAAACAAAAATATTTTATAATTACGCCTCACTCTCTGTATTTATTTCATGAACCAGTATGGAGACCCACCTCTCTTGGGCATGACGTTCTTGTGGAGGAGACGAAACTAAGAAAGCAGTAAATTATAGAACAGATAGTGCTAGCGCCATGAAGAAAAATTAGGCAAGGTTAGAAGATACAGGGGAAGGTGGGTGTAGTTCTGTTTTCCAGAGTAGCAAGGAAGGTGTGTGAACAGACACATGAAGTGAGAGAGTCAGCCATATGAAGCTCTGAAGGAAGATAGTCCAGGGTGAAAAAACAGCAAGTACAAAATGCAGAGGCAGGGTGAGTTTGGTGGTCTGAGGACCAAAGAAAAGGGTATATGACTAGAATACAGGGAGTGAGGAAAGAATGGAGGCCATGAGTGTGGAATATTCACCAGGAGGCTAATCGTGCACAGTCATGAAAAAGGAATTGGACCTCAAATGCAATGCCAAACTATTTGGGGGCCAGTTTCCATTCTGAAATGATTACCATGGCTGCTGCATACAGAGAAGTTGGTAGACCCCTGAGAACAGGGACTGGATGACTAGTGACTAAATTTGTCTGGCCGCTGCTTCCAAATCAGCTAGGATAGTTATGGAAAGGGCAGATAACTAAGCCCCACCCCCACCCCCACCCCCACCCCTGCAAACCTACTGAATCAGAATCCCACAGGAATAAGGCACAGGTTACTATTTTTAGCTGACTCTCCAGGAGATTCTCTCATGCTGTCAGATTTACACAGTGACCATTTTATGAACAACCACAAAAGAACTTTAGCTCAGTATCAGACTTGTGCTCTCCCTCAAATATGCGTGTTTTGGCTTGCTTCTTTGCTTTAGTACATTTCATGCAATGTTAACAATGGTGCAGGACCTTCTGGTTGAAATTTTACTGGTTCCAACTTTAACTTAGGCTTCATTTTATTATTTGTTCTACCTTTATTATCTCTTTCCCTGATGTTTATTTTATTTCTTATAAATACTGCTTTTTTAAGTATGTATGCCTCCATTTCGTTGTTTTGAAGAATTACAATGCCACTTCAGCAGTCTTTGGAGTAATATAACGCCTTACATATATTTAATTTATACTTATGTTCATCATAGCTTCAAAGTCTTTTCTGATACAATGCAGGGTTGACATTATTTTTTTTCTTGAAGAAACATTCACAGTAATCTGAATATCCTTCTACCTACCACAACCATTCAAACAATAAGTGGAGGAGTTTACTCCTAATGCCATTTAAACATTTTGTCTGCTACGACTTATTCACCTGATCTGCTTTGCTGCATGACACAGATTTCCTAGACCTAACTGAAAGTGAATCATTTTTTAAAGTCTGCCTTTCAGCATGTGAAATTTTATCATGATGCTGATTTTTTTGTCCAATACAGTGTCCCAGGAGGTTTCAGACCACATTCAACCCTAGCAAATTTCAATAAAAGCAGGAGAGCTCTTCATACATCATTGAGAAGACTTAAAGTGATTTTGGCCATTTTCTTTTTCCAGGAAGCACAGAATGATATTGTATCTTAACAGTAATATTTTAACAGCTCCTAAACTTGGGCGAAAAAAAAAGGACTCAAGTTTATAACAGTCCAAGTACCTATGAAATATAACAGAAGCATTTACCAGCACCGTTTCACACTATTGCACTCTGAGCTTCTAATAACAAAGCTTTCTCACCAGAAATATTGCATTAACACTGGACTCTCAAATTGCAAGGTGTGAAAATATCACTTACTTTAGAAAAAGTGTATTAGTTATTTCAGACTGGTCAAGGTCAAAATGGCCATTTATATGATTTCTAACTTCAGCTCCAAGCTCAGAGATGTGTTGGCATTTGATCAGCCAAAATAAGAATTTGTTTTGCCTGTATCCAAGAGGATAAAATGATAAATTAGAAATCAGTTCATCCTTGTCCAAAATGAAATGTGTTCTAAATTCATATACTATAAACTCTCTAATAAGTTTAGCCACATACCACACACTTCATATTTATATTATGCACCATTCATGAGGGTTTTCAAATGACATGTAATAATACCCTAAGAACATCAACCCAAACATATGAATTCTGTATAAAGTGTAAGAGGTCATCTTAGCAGGGTTCTAACAAGTCCCTAAAATGTAAAAGCTGATTTTAAGGCATCTTAAAACAGCAGTGAAATTTATATGATTTAGTCATTACTTTTCTGCAATACAAAGTTATACAGTACTCTTCACTGTTAACTTCATGCTAATATGTTCCAAGTTTAGAATCCTTTACCAATAAAAGAAATAGGAAAGAATTAATAGTTTTCTTTTATTTCAAATAAGAAGAAAGACACTTATCACATAATAATGAAGCCCAAGCAAATGTGGGCCTGTGACTATAAGAATGTCTATCATTAATACATTATTCAAACTCCTGCATGGCACTTAAATTGTAATTTAAAGCCCAATAAGCAAGAAAACCATAATAAGAAAAAAGACCAAACTCTACCATGAAATAAGGAATTATAATAAAGTCAATTCAGCCCTAAATATTTAGTTTACGACAATGAGCAGACTAGCACACACTTCATCTAAATGACAACATTTAAACGGTGCTATAGTATATTACTTAAGACTAATAAGTACGGTACATTATGTGATTCCAACCATTCTGAAAAAGAGTACTAACAAGTACTGTAACAGCATCCCCACCAGCTTGGAGCCTACAGAGTCAATTATACTGGTCATATCTTTCCAAATGATTTAGGAATGCCTTTTAACATGACAAACATAAATCTAACACAGTGCTGGAATTCCGATGCATTTTAGTGCTTCTGGGGCTGCCTAAAAATGAAAAGGCATCCAAGTGAAATGTATTATATACTTATTATACCTCAAAGTTTCAGTGCCTAAAATGTGAAATAATTCTCTATCACTTAGCTGTCAGCCTTACACTATATTCTAGGTTTTTACTTCTAGACTTCCTATTGTACTTTGGAAAATTAGTGGTCAAACATGGTTTAAAAAAATTATATGTGACTGTGCTTAAATTTACATAAAAATAGCATTTTACAACCATTTTGAAATTTAATCCCACGCAAGGTAACGGAATCTATCCCGCAAATAAAACTAAAGAAAAAAAATGATCCTTTTGAAAGTGAAACAATGCAAAGTTATTTCAGGAACTCATTAGTCACCTCCGAGTCAATTTACCACACTAAAGGAACAAAGTTGTTAAAATACAGCTGTGCTTAACAGAGCCATTTATACACACTACGGTATAGAACTTGAAATAAATCCTCACATCAAGGTTTAAAACCATTTTAAGAGACAATTGTGATCTTAAGTGTTTTATAGCTCTCTCTGTAAGAAATGCTTTTCCTTCCTAAAACAAAGTTGAATTAAAAGGTTGACTATGTTGAAGGTTTTTTCCTCATCAGGTCTTCAGTTGAAAATACTGTTATCCTTGTTAATATGATCTGTACCTTGTCTGATCTGAATGACTCGATCCAGGAAGTGAGGTTGGGGAAAGTGGACCTTGTATTGGTAGAGGAGGTGAAGATCCTTTTGACATAGGCCATATACCAGGATGTGTTTCATCTGGTTGTATAAATGGAGGGCTCAGAGTTTCTTGTTTTTCAGTGAACTGGGGTAAAGAGTTAGGAGCATGACGGTGAAAAGAGACACTTACAGGTAGACCACCATGTTGAGATAGAGGAGATCCAGGAAGACAAGAGTTAATATAAGGTAACACCTGAGCAATAATATATCCAGGGGAAAACTTATTGGTAATGAATCCAAAGTCATGGGTGGAGGTGGCATTTGACTACAGAACAAGTGAGGAGTGCCTGAATCCTGGAGAGGAAGTGTCATTAGATGGTTCACTGGCGGTGGGGTGCTGGGAACCGCCCTGCCTGGTTTCAGAAGCTATAACCCCCACATGGTGAAGGCTGAGTGAGAGACCTTCGAACCATAAGCCACTAAGGAGACAAAGGTTATCTCCCTGGCAGGGACACTGCCTCTGCCCCCTTTACTTCACCCTGCCTGGCCCCCAATGCATGATCGGTTAGCCAATGATGGGTAAGATTCCTCAAGGGAGGGATGACCTAACACAGGCATGATCACAGGGGGCCCAAGGAAGGACTTGGGGGGCTATAGCAAAAGGGGGTGATGGACCCTCGCCCATTAGCTTTGACATAGCCTGAGTCCTCATTCTGTCTGCAAGAAGTCTCCTAATCTCTTGGCTGCCTTACTTCCCCTGCCTGACTTAAGCCTGAAACAATGACAGAGGGTGGCGTAGCCCTGTGCTGGAAAGAGCAGGTTCTCCAGGTGATCAGGCCTAAGAAAGAATACATAAAATCCTGTGAAACCTGCTTTGCTAAGAATGCTGTCAATCAAATGATAAGGGTCCAAGCAGGAAATGAGTTTGTTTCCCAAAGTTTTATAGCCCTTTAGCTAACAGACCCTGACTCAGAATAAGCCCTCATAGTTCTTTGTATGTTATCTATTTTTTTTATCCTTACTGCCTGACAATGATTAATGAGCTTTACCTGTATTCCTATGCAAAATGAACCCAATAAAAGCCCATTGAGGAAAAGGCTCTTGGCCCTTCTCCTTCGAGAGATCAGCCACCTTTCCTCCCCAAGTAGATCATGTCTTGGTAGACTTATTCTCATCCGTGGCAGCTGGAGCGGGGGAGGGGCCCCCACAGTGGAGGATATGGAGGTGGTGCATGTTGCTCTGGAGGCAAAATACAATAAGGGTGCGATACCACTGGTTGACTTTGATATTCAGAATGACCATGAGCAGGTGCTGGGGCAGGAGGTGATGGTTATTTAGCAGCAGAATTTGAGTCATACTGAATAAGGACAGTTATTAAGTTGCCTTATTGTCTTGTTGAAATACTAATGCTTTCTCGATGAACCAGAGGTGGGGCGGAGACAATTCTCCAGGAGAAGCACAAAGATCCTCCTGTACTGAGTACTGTGTTTGTGTGGCCCACACATGTTTCGGTGCACACAGCATGGTGCACTGCTCTGGTGCTGTACGGCTCGGCTCACATGGACCCTGACTAGCAGCATTTTGGGGGTATCAGTTGTTGCTGAGGCAATACAAGGCTGAACTTTTTCCAGTGGAGCAGATTTAACAAGTTCTTTAGCTCTCTTATGGCCATGGGTGATGTGAGCCTGTAAGTCTCTGAGACAAATATGTTCTCTTGCATCCTTGGATGGTACTACACATGAAGAGAGAACCTTGTGTATGCTCCTCAATTAGCAGCACAGGAATACGACAGCCTGGATGCATCTCTGTTTGGTTTGTTTTTTTTTTTGTTTTGTTTTGTTTTTTTTGTATGAATTAGCACAGTCATAGCAAAAAGCATGCCTGCATGGAATCAGTAGCCCATAGACTAATAGAAAAATCACATTTGTCACAGAAAGGAACTGGTAAATCATCCTTTTTACCTATGATGTTTACCTTACAATCTTCCCAAAGGCATTCAGGAAGGTTTTTCTGTTTCCCCAACAGTTCACCTCCGTTACAGTCATACCCTTCTTTGTTATATTCACATGCTTCCCCCAGCAGGCATCCTATTCATAATCCTCAGAGTTGGAGACACAGATCTGCCTTTGTTCACTTGCTTGAAAATGAACTTTAAAGGAATTCACCTTCAAACATCACGGCCACCTGAGGATCCAAAACTCTCAGCGCCTGGTAATCTCTTCTCAGCGGCTGCGGGACCCATGTTGGTATAACCTTACCAAGCCCAGGAGGCAGAAGTGAGATCAGATTCCACTCACAACCCATGTAGCTTTGACCTCCAAGGGCTTCCTTCTCCTCTCCCCTGCCCTGTCCCACTACTCTGGTGAGGGAGTCAGGCATAATTTGGACAGGGAAGAAAGAGCTTTGCTGTGTTGATTGTGAAGGTTTCTGTCCACGTGTCCTAAGAGAAAGTGGCCTTTAACTGGAACAGAGACTGATGAGAATGGAGAAGGGGAGCACAGCCAAAAGAACAAGCTCTCTGCAGGCCCCACAGAGCATTGCCTTATGGGAGTTCTTAATTTTTATCCTATTGCATTTTTGTCAACTGCCATAAATCCCTCAATGGTATATGTATATGTGTGACAATGGGTGTGTACACATATATGTATATGTGTACATATGTATACAGGCATATGCTCATGTATATATATATATATGCACATACACACCTTTAAGATTTCATGATGATACAGTGAATTTAAGATCATCATTGTTTGGAGGGAGGGATCACTGTATTTACCTTATCAAGGAAGAGACATGTAAAAAGTAGTGAACATGGTAATTTCACAGGGCTAGACATTTGATGTCCTTGCTTAAAGAATGATTACGGGGATTAAGGACAAATTGCCCCTGGTTTCACCTTCCTGCAAGTAGAAAGTAGGCCACAAAAATAGCAATAAACCATAATCACTTGGCTCCACCCACACCCATAATTGTGGCTCCTCCACACCTCAGGGGGGTCTCTCCTGAGCAGGTACACATTCACCCTTTTGGCTGAACTGTCAAGTCGTCCCAGAAAACACCAGGAAAAAAAAACACTGATCTATCAAAGAAAGTATTTAAGACTTACTGAAGTACAGAACACTGCCTTAACAGAGCCCAGATAGTGTCTCAGAAGAAGGCTATCAGGGTAGGATATCAGGGACTGAGATGGGTGATTTTAGGACAGGTCTTGAAAGATTAATTGGGCAGATTTTATAACATGACAGCTATAGATTGGTCGCCACAGGGAGGTGAGAATACTGAAGTGAGAATTAATCGGGAAGATGCTACTCTTGCTAAGTAAACTCTTTGAGTTGGCTCACAATTGAATGTTTCAGGAAAAAGTATTTCCTGGAACAAACAGCTAACTTTGCTTACTCTCAGAATTATTTAGCATAAGAACAGAAAACTATCCCCAGTCCCATTATTGTTTTGCATGGTGACAGGAAATTATGTTGCTTTCCTTTTCTCTGTGTAGTTTGTTGGGCTTTTGATTCTTGGCTACAGCAATGGCGAAAATACAGTAATGCCCAAATAATCACCAAAGGCACCAACCAGTACCCACCAATGCCGGAAGTCACTGCTGCCCCAGCAAAGCAACAATACTTACTGGAGGTGCCGCTAAGTCCAAGAAGAACAATGGACTTCCTTTCCTTTTTTTCTTTCACTCTATTACATGGACTACAAAGCAATTCAGATTCAACACTTCCCGGTGTGCTAAAGAGATTTTTCTGAAATTGCTCTTTTCATTTTTACTTGCTCTTAACTATTAGCCCCTGACAAGGACTCAGGAAGTGCAAGCTGATGGTAGGTGGTTTAAATTTGAATACTCAGTGAGTGCCATTCACTTCAGACACCCCCTCTGGTTCTTGAGCCCTTTCAGTATTCCAGCGATGCTATCTTTTGTGAGGATCCATTCACTCCCAGAAGACAACTCCATCCCTCAAGCAAATGAATTCTTTATGGGCCCATCTCATGAAGTATCCAAACACATCTAACCTGTCTAAATTTTAAGGCCAACGGACTTTATTCTCTCAAGCCAGGCCTCCCATTATATGTTGACATAAATCTTAGATCACGTGAAATGTTTTTAGGCTTTTTAAAAAACCTTTATTTTTCTTAATGAGCCAAAATAGTTCTTACAAAAGTATGGATGGTCTGTCCCTATTATAACCAGCAAATCAGAATTCTGAGCAAAAACTAAAAGATAGAATTAAGACATATGAAAATGTTCCTGTTTTACAATTACAATTACTTGTTTGCCAGGCTGTTTATGAGGGCTCAGTATTTTTTTTTATTGATGTGCATATAATTCAAATATCATGAATACAAAGGGGAAAAAAGTCTGTCGAATATAATGTATATATCTTCTTTGCTTTCCTTTCTTGGAACCAGTGCTTTTCTGGCTAAACTAAGACATTTCTCACACGACAAAATGTCCTTACACATGACCCTGAGGGAAAAAGTCAGCTTTCCTTCCTAGTTGGCTAAATTTGCTTTTGTTGCTCATTGGGTCTACTTCAAATTATTTGAGTGAATTCTAAGTTCGGCTTTTGAGTCATGAAAGCATGCTTTCCAATAAACACACGATGTTAACTTCTAGGCTACACACCCCACACCCAGGATCTCCTCTGGTTCAGCATTTCCGATAGCTCTGCATAAAATATTTGCTTGTTTACAGCTGAGAAGCCTGACCTGAAAGCCCTCAGGAAATATTATTTGGTGAAATTGTTGATAAAAATAAAGGGTACTGACCTTCCTTTTATCCCCCATCAGATCCGCGAAGCTATCTTGCTACACTTGAAAGCTACCTTTACAAATTGATCCTTATGTAGTGCTTTTAAACAGAAAGTTAAATGGGCTTCCATTCAGCTACCTCTTTTAGGGCATAGAGACTCTGTCCTTCACTCTCATTCTCTTAAAAGTTGCAAGGCTTACATTCCATTGACAAAAGATTCAGTACCTGTCAGTCTGTAACAGTAATTAGATATTTAAAAAATCAGGCTTGGAGAGTTAAAAGACAGTGGACTTTTTGAAACTGCTTGGATTCATGGAGGCCTGTCTGAATTCGGCTGCCTCAAAAATCTCTAAATGAAGTTGGCGATGAAGAATTATTGACTGCACAAGGAAGCCCAACGTGCACAATTAATGCTGGGAAACAGGTTGAGACATCTCCGTTTTAGCCACGTTGCCATCTGGCCCAGAAGCAGTCATTCTACCAGAGTGACACCAAAGGTCGGCAGGAGTGAGAACCGTATGTCCCTCTGCCAGGCTCCTGGATTTTATTTCTCATTTAAGGGAATCTGATCTGTCATTCCTCTAGCTCCTGTGGGCTTTAAATTCACATAATCAACATATCACTGCCAGAGACTTAGTAATAGCTGAGGCAGTTTAAAGGTGAGTGGAGAATAATCATACTCCCAAACCAGATGCCTTCAGTTTTGCAAAGAAATAAAAAGTCCACCTCAGGTTGAAAAAGTAAAGCAAATTGCCCTGTGCGAAAAAGACCTTGGCTGTCCTCCCAAATGCTCCAGTAGCTGTATTTTATGTCCAGGGAGGACTGGCCCTTTGTAAAAGTTTAGAGCAGTGGTTCTCAAAATGTGGTCCACAGACCCCTAGGGATTCCCAAGTTCCCTTCTGAGGGTCCTTCAGGTCAAAACTATTCCCATAATAACACTAAGATGTGATATTAGTGAAACTTCGCTGTTTGACATTTGTAATGGCACTGCAAAAGCAACGGTGGGTAATACCGCTGGCATCTTAGCCCTAAACAAGCCAATGGTACCAAACTGCACTCATCATCACCGTACTGTTCACTGCCACACGGTAAAAAAGAAAATGTAGGATTGCCTACAAGATGGCACCGGAAGTCAAGAAGCCTAAAGGACAACCTGCAAGTTTGGTTTGGACCTTACTCATCCAGTACAAAGGTAAAATTTTTGATTATGGAAATTTGGAACAGTTTCTACAGGAAAAGGTTTAAGCCCATGGGAAAAAAAATGGAAATCTTGGGAATGTTGTTCAATAGAACACTTCAAGAATAAAATCACAGTTGTTTCTGAGAAACAGTTCTCCAAAAGATATTTGAAACATCTAACCAAGAAATACCTTAAGAAGAGCAGTCTTCATGATTGGCTTCGTGTGGTTGCACCTGACAAGGAGACTTACGAACTTCATTACTTCCAGATTAGTCAAGATGAAGATGGATCTCAGTCCAAGGGCTAGGTGGAGCCAACTTTTATAGGGCTTTGCTTACTAATAAAATGAATGAAGCATACAAGAGAAACATCTAGAAATGGACATTTAGTTACTCAGTGAATAAAAGAGAAACTACTCTAAAAAATGCCAGTTTCACTCAAGAATGTCCCTCATGAAACTCTACACATTATTCAATATATTAACTTTAAAACCAGAGTACACGTCTTTTTTCATAGTTTGCGTGACAATATAAAGTACACATAAGGTACTTTCGCTGCATAGCAAAGTACAATGGCTGCCTCAGGGAAAGGCATTTCCGTTCTCATTTGAGTTGCAAGGTGAACTATCTGCCGGCTTTGTGCATCACTATTTTCACATTGTTTCACTTTGTGGAACACTTGAAAGGGCAAGGACAAACTATGGCTATTCAGTCTTGGGTACTTGGCAGACATATGCTCAAAAATGAAGAAAGTTAGTCCATCACTTCAAGGGAAACAACTGACAGTGTTTGTTGGCAATTATAAAATTCAGGCTTTTGAACGAAAATTAGAATTTTGAAAATCTTGTATTTGCCACCATGATCCCGACAGCTTCCCAGTACTGATCTGATGACATTGGTGGTGATTAATACTGAATGTAATTTTGTGAAAGTGTATGATGGAATGTGTCAGCATTTAGAAGTTCTGCATAAATCAGCAAACCAATATTTTCCAATAGTTGATGTTACAAAATCATGCATAATTAAAAGACCCATTTAAAGTCAAGACAACAATGAATTTTAATGTAACAGTGTATGAAAACTTCATTAATACGCTTCAGATTCCATATTGCAACTAACCTTTAAGAAATTACCACTTGCTGAGTTTTAGTAAGATATATTTACTAGATTTACTATATAGTCTTAATATCTGAAAGACTATTGCAGCCCTCCTGCCTTCTCCAACAAATCTGTAAGAACCTGGATTTTCTTCCTTTATTTCACCAAAACTAAATATCATAAAAGACTGAATGGAGAAGCAGATATGAGAATCCAGCTGTCTTCCATTAAACTACACATTAAAGAGATTTGTAAAAATTTAAAACCATGCTGCCCTTCTCCGTAATTTTTTTCCTTTGGGGAAATACATTTTTCATAAAAACATGTTGGTTTATTACTGTTATTTTAAATGAAATAATACAGAAATATGTTCAGAGCTTTTTGATAGATATACTCCACATGAACAAAAGATCTTTGTGGTCATAAATATTTAAGAGGGTACAGGAGCCCTGAGAGTAAAACGTTCGAGAAATGCTGCTCTTGGTGACCTTCAATACCATTTCCCCTTCCCTCTCTGAGACACTGCCATTTACTGCCCCAAACTCTGTCCCATCAAAATCAAACTAGCCAGAAGGTCCCAGCAGGTCCCCATCTTCAAAATAAGCAGATTGTGGCATGGGAAGGAAAAGAAAGATCAAGATCACTTGAACGCCAAATGCTGTGCAATGAACCTAACATATGGCATCTCATTTAATCCTTGCAACAGCCCTAAGAAATAATAATAATACGACCAAATAATGGGGCATCAGGACACACGGGGAGGCAGCATTATTGCAGAGGTCAGCAAAACCACATGCTCGCTAAGAATTATCTGTAGATCATGTCAATAAAAGCATCTTACAAATACATCTTACTAGTTTTCAAACGTATGTGGATGTTGCCATGCTGAAATAAAACTTCATTGTAAAGCACTATCAAATGCACAAAAGTTTCTGGTCATTACAGTTTTCTAAAAATTTCGACCAATGAATCACAACACATGTGTGAGATACACATTTTTTGACAGTGAAAAAGGAACAAAGGGATACTCATCTTTGAAAAACATTGAGAATCGCTGTACCGTAGCATCGTAACTACACTGAATCCGCAGCAAATTTAGTACCTTCAGGACAACGCTAAGCCATTTACAGTGACGTCTTTACCATGAGAAGCCCCACTTTTGCCATCAAAGCATTTAAAACTCTAGACAGGAATATCAATAAACACACATGAAAGCCAACAAACAGCCTGGTACAGTAAGTACAGGATTGGATGGGGGAAATGGACACAAAGTGCTCTGAGAGTTCTGGGGGCATAGGGACTTTCGGCCAAGATCTTGAATGGACCAAGACTGGCTCTGCATCCTTAAAGATAGAACTTAAATGGGCACAGAGGAGACCGAATGGTCTTGCAAGGGAATGGACAAAAACTGATGCAGAAAGCGCTTGTGTTCTAAGGGCAATACGCTTGGCTCAATAAAAGGTTCAAATAGGGAAGCAGTTGGGAGATACAGTAATGGAAAAGTACCTTAGGGCTAAATGTTCGGAGGGCGGTCTGGATGGACTAATGAGGGGCATAACTTATCCTACAGGCAATTCAAAAATCACCAAGGTGCAAAAGAAATGGACTAGGGTATAGTGTAAACTGGCAAGCTGGGATAGCAATCAGAAAGTCCTATGAGGAAGCAATTCAGGACTGAGACTGTTCGGGTCCAAAAAGGAAGAGTACGGGGGAGCCATTGAAAGGCCATAGTCCAGTGACTTAACTCAATGGCAGCAGGCAATGGAGAGGAGGGAAAGAGAGAGGACTCCCGAGTTTTCAAGCCCTAAAGACTATCACATGGTCCAATTAGGGAAGAACCATTTGGCTTGGGGCACATCTACTTAACATCTCAAAAGTTTGGTCCTGATCCACCAGAGGGTCTGAGACCTACGACATGGAGAAATTTTGTCTTGGCCTGAAAAGGAAAGCCAAATAGTGTCCTGAACTTATCACTGATCAATTCTTCAGCTGCGTGGCAGATGCCTGCTCTTCCCTGCCCCATGACAGTGAGACATGAACTTTAAGGCTGCAGCTGCCTACTCACTACCCTGGCCCATACCTAGGCTGCTCCCCTCCCTGAGCAAGTCTTCTGGATTCTCCCTGGGTTTCTGGACCAGCAAGGCCTTTGGACTTGGCTTTGTTTTTTGAGGATGCTATCTTGGATTGGGGACCTTGGTTTTGTACTGACATCTGGGCTTTCTGACCCATGGCTGAACTGTTCTCGGCTTTACTCCACAGCTGTGCGTAAGCAGCACCTGTTTTGACTCCATTGTTTTCCCAGACCCTGTTTAACTCCGCCTTTTCCCAGCTGATGAAGAGCAAGATCAACTGAGCTTTTCGCATAGTGCTAAGTCCAGGTCTGAAAAGTGTATGGCAATAGTTAAAAGTAAGAGGATCAGAGAAGTGGCAAGAAGGAGAAAGACAAGACAAAAGCTAAAGATGGACATTTGCAGTCTGGGGAAGGAGGGTGGCATGATGATGGGACAACTGTCTTCAGGCCAGAGAAGACTCTGTTGGAGAGAGGGGGCGTGGCTGTTCTTCCATCCGACCAAGGGCTGGCCAGGTGCAGACCAAGGGCTTCGTTACAGCACGGGGGATTTACAGAGGACAAAACAATTTCTTAGACAAATGCAGAAATGGGTTTCAGAGGGGTTTTGTGTAATTACCTTGGCAGGAGATGGCTAAGCATAGCACAGCTACCCTGGCAGCTGGAAGGCCAAGAGGTTTTCTGTGGGAAGCAGAGGTGAACTTGAGTCTTTTCTCGTTGCCCCTTCCGTACCTCCCCCTCTTGTTTTACAGCAGGAATGGAAATTTCTGCACTCTGTTAGGGCCCCAGGGCAGAGCAAAGGTTCTGGGCCAATTCCTGATATTTTTAGAGGAAAATCAGCTAGTAACGCTGTTGCCCCGGTGGTCACCAGAGCACTGCAGTGGTGATAATTCCAAAAGCCGTGGAGGCAATTTCTGACTAAATGATATCCTAGGCAGACTAAAAATTGTTTCTTTAACTCAAGGGTTGCATGGCTGGTTTTTAATTAGAATGGATTAATACAGTGTTCCCATTTATAAAAACCAAAATGGAAAGGAAGGAAATGCAATGAGGTAATTAAAGTAAGGAAAATATCCTCCAGATCTGTGCCCACCCAAATAAAACCTTAAGAAGAAAGTGAAAATTCTTTTAAAAAAGGGAAAATGAAGTAAACATATGTTGTTCTTTATATACCTAGACAATCTCTGTATCTCAAATCTTAAACCCTGGCTGGTGTGCCTCAGTGGATTGAGTGCTGGCCTGCAAACCAAAGGGTCGCTGGTTCAATTCCCAGTCAGGGCACATGCCTGGGTTGCGGGCCAGGTCCCCAGTGGGGGGCGCGTGAGAGACAACCACACATTGATGCTTCTCTCCTTCTCTTTCTCCCTCCCTTCCCCTCTCTAAAAATAAATAAATAAAACCTTAAAAAATAAAATCTTAAGAGTATCACACAGTTATATAAGTCTCTAGAGTGTGGGTGTATGCATGTATAGATACACAGATGTGTATGTTTATTCATATATGTGTATACATATTTTATACCTATATAATCATCTATGCACATGCACAAATTGTTTTTTGTTCATAATAGTATATGACAGTATATATAGGTACCACGTTTTTTCTATTCCCAGAATGGCATTAGCTCAGGGCATCTCAGATAAACCACCTTTTTCTCTCTCAACTGACTCATTTGGCAAATTAAGAAGTTTGCAGACTACTGCATAAGATGACCTACATAAATGCTCCAGTGAAAAGATATGAAATGTGTCACTGAGAAGCAATGGGAGTAGTTGGTAAGCTTTCTCTTGTTGTCACAGCAACATCCTTGGACCTATGCAACTGGAGAAAGCTGTTAAAGGGGAAATGAGCGTCAGCAAGAAGGCTAGATGAATTCCAGCATTTATCAAATTAAAGGCTATACCATTTTTTTATTTCCTAGGAAAAAGCGGCATGTTCACATATCACTTCCAAACTCATCAATTGCCAAGTCCCACCAGAACAACTCTGCCTCCTCGACAGCTCTTGTATCTGTCCCCACCTCTCTATCCCGTGGCACCAGCAGGTTGTATTTTCAGTGGATGAATGCAATGGTTTCTTAACTGGCCCCTGACCAGACTGAAGCCTTACCCCTCTCCCAGTATTTTCCACACCATCACCAGCTTACTCCTCATTAAATAGAAATCTAATTATGTTGCTGGTTCAATTTTAATTGTTCAGTGGATCCCAGATGCCTGCAAGATCAAGTCCAAACTCAGCAGCATAACCCTTCGAGGCCCTTCTCAATCTGGTCTCTGCCATACTCCCTTGTTTATCACTAACGGCTCCTCAGCCACTGTTCAAGCACCAGCTCCAGCAAGCCATTCCCAGCCCCTCCCGATGGGTTCTTTTTCTCTTTTTTCGTTTTCTTTATTTTTGGTAAGAGGTACTTATTTTTTAAATGAAATTTATTGAGGCAATTTACATATAATTAAGTACAACCAAGGGCACAGTTCAAAGAGTTTTGACAAATGTAGACACCCATGTGAAAATCACCGCAATCTCTTCCATTACTCCAGAAAGGTTCCCAATTCATCGACCATTTTCTTTTTCTTTTTCTAGGTATCATGCTTAGTGATGTATAACACATTTTTACATTAAATTTATTGGGATAGCATTGCTTAATAAAATTATATAGGTTTCAAGCGTAGAATTCCATGACACATCATCTATTTTTTTAACATATTTTATTGATTATGCTATTACAGTTGTCCCATTCCCCCCCTTCATTCCCCTCCACCCTGCACACCCCCTCCCACCCACATTCCCCCCTTTAGTTCATGTCCATGTGTCATAAGTTCTTTAACTTCTACATTTCCCACACTATTCTTGCCCTCCCCCTGTCTATTTTCTACCCACCATCTATGCTACTTATTCTCTGTACCTTTCCCTCCTCTCCCCCTCCCACTCCCCTGTTGATAACCCTCCATGTGATCTCCATTTCTGTGTTTCTGTTCCTGTTCTAGCTGTTGGCTTAGTTTGCTTTTGTTTTTGTTTTAGGTGTGGTTGTTAATAATTATGAGTTTGCTGTCATTTTACTGTACATATTTTTTATCTTCTTTTTGTTACATAAGTCCCTTTAACATTTCATATAATAAGGGCTTGGTGATGATGAACTCCTTGAACTTGACCTTATCTGAGAAGTGCTTTATCTGCCCTTCCATTCTAAATGACAGCTTTGCTGGATAGAGCAATCTTGGATGTAGGTCCTTGCCTTTCATGACTTGGAATACTTCTTTCCAGCCCCTTCTTGCCTGGAAGGTCTCTTCTGAGAAATCAGCTGACAGTCTGATGGGAACTCCTTTGTAGGTGACTGTGCCCTTATCCCTTGCTGCTTCTAGAATTCTCTCCTTCATTTTAATCTTGGCTAACGTAATTATGATGTGCCCTGCTGTGTTCCTCCTTGGGTCCAACTTCTGTATATTGCAGGGTTTTCCCCACCACCCCATCTTCATGCTTTCCAGCAGCCTAGCTTTTCTGCCTGGTACTCTCTGCTCTGTACTTGCTCCCCTATCTCCAATGGATGCTACAGAACTCAGGTCCATCTTTCTCTCTTCCAAGAAGGCTTCCTAGACAGACCCCATACCCACTCTAGTCTCTTATCTATACTCCTAAGACAAATGCAGGGTTCACCAAGAGTACCAGCAAAGCAAGAGCTCAAAAAGTGGGTGGGAAAAAGAATTTTGGAAGAATTTGATATTCATCACTTCCCTCAAAAAAAGCATCAAAGTAGTTATTTTGGGGAGAAATTCAGAACTTATGTGGATTTTCTTGTATTTATTTTACTGTTTTTTAGAACTTTATAGTGAAATATATATATATATATATAAAAGCATAGAAATCATTAATGTATGTAACATCCAGATTAATAAACCTCATATTACCAGTATCTCAAAAGCCACCCTTGGGGGACCTTCCAGTCAATTACCTTCCAAAGGCAACCACTGCCCTGACTTCCGATGGCATACATTAGTTTTGCATATTTTTGTGTTTCAGATAAATAAAATCATAAAGTATGTTCTGTGCATATTTGGCTTCTTTCAGCCAATATGATGTTTGTGAGAAACACTCATATGTATGTAATTGTAGTTTGTTTATTCTTGTTATTGGCTGAATACAAACCTAGTAGTCAATTATTTACTTGTTGGGCATTTGGACAGTTTCCAGTTTTGAACTACTACAAAGAGTGTTTCTATGAACATTTTTCTACATGTCTTTTGGTGAGTGCATTTGTATTTCTGTTGGGAATACATTATATTGAACGATATGAAATTGCCAATATTCAACCATTTCAACCTATTAAGATAGTAACTTAATACCTAGAAATGAACTTACTGTGTCATAGGATACATGTATATTTTAGCTTCAGAAGACATTGCCTAATAGTTTTCCAACGTGTCTGTACCAGTTTATTATCACACAAGCAGTATATGAGAGATCTGCTTATCTAAATCCTTTTTTTAGCCATTCTTCAGGTAGAGGTATGTAAATGAATCACATTGTGGTTTGAATTTGCATTTCCTTAATGACTAGTGAAGGTAAGTACCTTTTCATAGATTTTTTTGGAAATTTGGATATCCTAATTTTGCAAACAAGCTCAAGTCATCAGCCCAATTTCCTATTGAGTTGTCCTCCTTATTCACTTTCATTATTATTTTGATTTCACAGCTGGGGAAATTATAATTCTTTCATTGCTTACCTTTATAAATTATTTTATCCAGTCCTGTTCTCAAAGAAATCTTGTTCACCTCTATTTGATGATATATTACACTGCTGAAATTGTTGTTTACGTTCCTACTTTTCCTTATGAATTGTTAAATAATTTTTAAATCATTAAATAATTGGGAGCTACAACTCTTACTCATCATTACATTCCCATCCCTAGAATAGTATCTAGCAAGTGATTCCATAACTATTTGTTCAGTTACTTGATGTGCATCTAACATTGTGTTTTTCCTAAATTTTAGTTAATTTTTTAAAGAATTTTTAAAACATTTTATTTATTTATCTTTAGAGGGGAAGGGAAGGAGAGAGGGAGAGAAATATCAACCTGTGGTTGCCTCTTGTGCATCCCCTGCTGGGAACTGGCCTGCAACCCAGGCAGGTGCCCTGACTGGGAATCGAACCGTGATCCTTTGGTTCACAGGCCCGCGCTCAATCCACTGAGCTACACCAGCCAGGAGAGTTAATTTTTTATACTCTTGTATGATGCCTATTCCACCAAGGTAAATTGTATGAAGTAGAGCGTTCTGCCTGCCTGCCTGCCTCCACTGCCTTACAAAAGAATACTAGTTGCAGAAGTACAAAGATGAGGATCGGAGCAGAGATAGCTGTAGAATTTTTCCATTTAAATAAATGACTACAAATAATAAGCAATAAAATCTCATATAATAGAAAAGAAAAAATCAAGTTGTAATAGCTTAATGGGCAAAGAACATTGATTGGCATGTGGGTAATTTACAGGAAGTGAAGTAAAAAACCAAAAAGTTAATTAGTAAAGCTAACAGCCAGTCACACTTTTATATATTCAATAGATGCACAATATTAGTAAAGATAAAATTAATAAGGCCGAGAACTCATCAGGTTTTGCTAAATGTGGTACCTTCTTATAGCATTCTTTATTATAGTTGTTGGCTTACACATCTATTTTCCCCCACATGCTGTATCTTTCTTATGGTCAAGATCTTTTTCTGATCTAGTTGTGTTGTAAAACAATATATGTAACCCCATACATACAACCTTGTCAGAAAGCAATTTGTTAGTATATTTCAAAAGCCACCAAAGCATATGCGTACCCCTTTGAGCAAGTAAATTCACTCTTTAATATTTATTCTAAAAAATATAATCAATAGGAAAGGGAGGAAAACCTCTCCACATTAAGATACTTATCTCTGTATTATTTACAATAGTTAAAAATGAATTCAATAATAAATTTGTAATAATAAAAAATGACTGAGTAAAATGTTACAGAATCTCTAAAGAAGATTATGCTGCTATTGCAAATGGACTATTATAAAGCACCATGGAGGCATGCCAATACTGCTGAATGAAAAAAAAAACATGCAAAATCGTATTATGCTCTGACTAAAATTATACCACGTAATGATGCCTGGATCCAGAGAGAAACATGGAAAAAGACACATACAATAGAAACAATTGGAAATTTAAAGTAGTAGGATTATGGAGGAGTTTTTTGCTTAAATTTTGTTATTGTGCACTTATTGGCTCCCCTGCTGCACTCCTGGACACAGCTGTCTCTCACCTGGATGATTGCCAACAGCCTCCTAACTAGTCTTCCTGCTTCTTCCCTGGTTCATTCACCATCTTTTCTCAACACAACCACACCAGTCAGATCTTATCACTCTTCTGCTCAAAAGCCTCCAAGGGCTTCCACTCTCATACAGAGTGAAAACAAGAGTTCTTACAATGGTCTACATGGCCATCGGCAATCTGAATGCCACTTTTCGTTCCCATAGCATCTTGTCTTCCACTGTTCTTTGCTCAGTCTACTCCAGCTACACTAGCTTCCTTGCTATTCCTCAAAGTCCTAGGGATGCTTATACGAATGTTGGGAGGTTTCATTTTATGCAGAAGCCAATTTTGTTTTTTCTTAGCTATTCTAATAAAGCAAGCATGCACGAACATTTTAGCATTTCTCCTAAAGACATAGAACTTAGTCTTTGGAGAATTCATTTCAGATGAAAGGAATGTATTTCTGTCCACCTTCCAAAGCTGCCTAGGAATGAATGTAGGAGAATGCTAGAATGGATTTGTCGTGAATGCTCCGGAGGAAATTTTCACTTATCAGCAAGAGCTAAGGAGAGGGAGGGGAGGGGAGGGGAGAGGAGGACTGGCAACCGGTTAGCTCTAAGAAGATGTAAGCTAGGTGTGGTGATAGACTAGAAAGTGGAGGGCCCTACTTTCGATAAGGTTATATGGAAAACATGCAAAGACCATTTTAGGCTAAGCAGTAAAAGGCCTGGGGCTGAGAAGACAGAGAAAGCTTAGCAAACTGAGAAACAAAAAGGCCAGTGTAACTAGCAAACAATGTTCTGGAGACATGACCATGGAGGACCTTCAGGTTAGGGTAACTTGTTTGAATTTTGTTTTAAACACAATGGAAAGATCACTGAAGAGTTTTAAAACAGAAATGATGATGCTGTTACTATAAATTATTTATGAAGTTTAAGGTTAAAGTCACCAACTTCTGGGTTAATCAAAATGCGGCATGACTGCGAGCATGTGTTACAGGCATACATGAAAGGACAGTTGATTCCTTTTCTTAGCCTGCAGTAAACATTACTTCATCGTTATCATTAAGACTTGCAAGAGGGGGTATGTTCATTATTACTGGCATTTGTAGAGTATTTTTAATATGCCGAATGCTTTAAAACATTTCCTATTCAATGTCTACAATAGAATTGAGACACTGAGCTTTCTCTTCCTAAAGAACCATTTAAGCTTAAAAAGCCCTTTGATCGATTTCTTCCCAACAGGCTCTGTGCATTAACTCAAACTCAATGTGCACAGGAGCCTATGGATGTGTGCAAATGAGAGTTTGAAATGTGAATCTCCAAGAATGGAACTTGGCCCTCGTCGACAAGTAATTTCCTCCAGAGCATTCGTGACAAATCCACTCTAGCATTCTCCTGGACGTATCCCTAGGCAGCTTGGAAAGTGGACAGAGATACATTCCTTTCATCTGAAATGTATTCCCCAAAGACGAAGTTATACGTCTTTAGGAGAAATGGATTAATACCAAATGTTTATGTACACTTGTTTCATTAAAATAACAAAGAAAAAAACAGGATCGACTTTTGTCTAAAAAAAACACAAACTTCTAATATTCAGCAGTTTAAAAGAAGCTTTAGACCCCTTAGTCACAGATACTGAAGGGTACAGGCAGTCGTTCAGTATAGAACTATACAGCAGCATTTCTTTCAAAATAAATTTTTGTTATACAGCATTTCCATTAGAAATCAAAATGTAGGCTTCCCCTTACTCAGATCTTGATGAAGTATTCTCCTTCTAACAAAAAGAGGTACTAAGATATTTTTTAAGGACATACCCCCACATGGACAAAAATAGAAGAAGCCTACCAGAGGCAAGCTCAAGTGCCCTGTAGAGTACCAGGCCTTGGAAGCTCCAGATAACAGTGAATGTCAGTATGCATGACAGGGTTAAAAACAGAGCAATCGCTGAAAACTCTGTAACTGAACTCACAGGTCCTCTGCTGCCTACAGGAAGGGTAGCTGTTCTCTGGAGAAGGTGACCTAGAGACATTCTGGTTTCAGAAGACCAAACAGAGAGAACTCAGGCAATCACAGGGCTGAACGCAAGTAAATCAACTGAACTGGGGGGTTATTCCAGCCAAGAAATCCAGGACTTAGGGTCATCACAACTATACATTTGCCTACGGGAGTGCTTGGATAAAAATGGATTCAAATCTGGCCCTGCTGCTTCCTAGCTAAATATTCACGGGCAAGCCACTGAACTCTCCAAGCCCCGATAACAGGATAATATCGGAGTTATTATAATGATTAAATTAGATGGAATTTTAAAATAAAGCATTTAGTGCGTATCCGGCAGGCACATGGTACATCCTCACGAAACGGTACCTAGCATCATCAGTGAAGAACAGGTTCTGAAAAGCTTTCTCAAGGAGTCAAGATGGAACTGTAATATCATCAAGTACAAATCCCTGTACGCTGACTCCTGTCTGTGGAACATAACCTGAAATCTTCAGTAAGTTACAGGTTAAAATCAGGTTTGTGAATATTGTCCCATTTGCCCGATAGAGCATTAGAGAATGGTCTTTGAAGTAAGACAAAGTTGACTTTATTCCTGGCTCCTCCAATTAATGTGGTCTTAGCCAGTCATTCAAATATTCCTCACCTCTAGAGCGACAAGGAATTTGCAAAACTGCTGCAAGCATTAGCTATAACGCATGCAAGACCCTAGCAGGATGCCAAGGACGCAGTGGGTGTCAAGAAATGGAAGCCATTTTTATCATGATCATTATTAGGGAAAATATCATTTACAAATGCCAACTAGAAATCTGGCCAATTTTGGAAAAATTTGCTCTGGGCTATTTTTTGCCTTCATCAAATGTCACTGGAGTGGGAGGATTGCGTGACTATTCACAGGGGACCGATTCCGCTGACTTCTAAATCAGTTTGGAAATTGACAGAATAGACTTCTAAACTGTAAACTATACTTCTCTTTTTGCAGGCATCTGCAGACATTTCAGCCCAACTGGCAGCATCAGTGATACTCAACACTTTAGGTAGCTTTTATGTTGGGGACTTTAACTTAGGTCTTCTTTCTCTGTAAAGTGGAGTCTCAAGCCAGTATTAATTCATACAGTACTTTCATGGCTTGTACACAGACACTTAACTTGGTTCCTTGAACCCCTAAGCCTCAGTTTCCATTTCAAGTGGAGAAAGCATAAAACAAGAATATGTAAAATTTCTTACCTCATATAATCAAGGGAGAAGAAAAACAATTTTTACACAAATTCTCTAAAAATACTAGAAGATATAACACAATATTTGATTTCATAGAATATTTTTTTACTGTGTAAATGGGATATATTTTAAAAGCTTAGAACCTATTGTAAACCCATGGCACAGCCACAGAATCTTATATTCAGTTATCTTCCTAATTGAGACAATTAACAAAACAAAATACACATTCAAATGAAACATGTATCTAAACCATTTAGAAATAATTAAAATTATAGATCAGGTTTTCTTTCACTGATCACAAATTATGGTAATGCTTGTATGGCATTCGTTTCCGAGCTCACTTTGCTGTGTTTATTAAAATACGGTATTGTCAGATCACGGGGAGTATCTTATTTTCATTTTCATATCTCTAATTCTAAAGGGGATTAAATTATCCAATTAAGCTGTTAATTAAAAAGACTCCTACAGAATAAACTGCAGGCTACCAATTGCATTTTACATTTTCATTGTGCTGTGCTCAAAAGCAATTTCCTAAATCCTTAAGAGCTCAAAGTTACTGCTTCATATTTCACTTTACAAGATGTAGCTGGGATTGCTGGCTGATAGTCAAACCCATTTCCCCTTCTTTCTGGGAAAACAGCTAGACTATACATCCCAGCCTCCCCTGCAGTAGGTTTGGTCACAAGACTGAGCTCTAGCCAATGGAGTATGAGCAGAAGTGATATAGATAACTTCTAAAATTTGACCAAACCTTCCATTCAGTATTTCCCATGGCCTCTTTTCCTTCACCAGCTTTGTGGAGATGAGCATGTCTTCAATCATGTGAAGAATGGTGAATCACAATATGAAAGGAAACTGATTATTAATACATACTTTGTATGTAATGAAAATAAACTTCAATTATATTAAACCACTCACATGATCTGTTTTAACAGCTAGTGTGATCTTAAAGAAAGCAGCTTAACTTGAGGGACATGCAAATACCTTAAACCCAATTGGAAAAACTAGTTTCCTTCAAATTTCGATTATATAAAAATGAAAGCAGACTCAATATACCTCCTGGTCTGTATGGTCCATAAAATATATCACATAAACCATAGCAAAAGAGATGCTAGACTTAATGCTTTCATTCCCCCAAAGCCCCTTGTTCCTGTCCATGCCTCAGAGATCACTCATAAACTAGGTCATTTCCATGCATCTTTCCTTCTGCCACTATACTACACACAAAAAATTCTTACTTCAAGGATCAGCTCAGAAACTAGAGGAAACTCCCTAAGAAGGGCATTAATAGGGATACTCAGCTACTTACTACCCACCAACTCTGTATCCCATCTGATGTCTACCTCAGACATGGCACACCTTCTACAACCAGTGCATACTTTCCCAGAGTTTTTGAACATATATACATGCCAGAAAGATGTTTAAAATAATCAACAGGACTTCCGGCCAAGATGGAGGCGTAGCTGGACACACTGTGCCTCCTCATGCAACCAAAACTAAGGACAACAAAGATTTAGAAACAAGAAAACAACCAGAAATGATGGAAAATTGAACTGTGCAGAAGTCCGACAACCATTCATCCAGACCGGTAAGAGGGGTGGAGTTGCAGCAGGAAAGAGTGGAGGTTGGCGGACCCTGGGCACCAGGTGGCAACAGGCAAACCCACTGAAGCCATGCAAGGCGGCCGGCTGACCAGGCGGTCCCACATTCGCGCACAGATAATCCAGGTGAAAACGGGGAGCGAGATAGATCTCGCAACCCAGGGCCCCAGCGCTTTAAGCTCCATTGAGGAAAGGAACTAAATAAACCTCAGGATAATTTATGAATCTTGAGCTTGCATTAATCCTGTCCAAGTCCATCTCATAAAAGGAAAAAATAGAAATTGGAGGCCAATGCTGTGTGGTTGGTAAAAAGCTCAACTAACTTTGGGCAATGGTGATAAGTCCAGATGATAACACTTTATATACATAAAATCCTTGACTAATCCAGGAGAATTTCACAGAAAGCTAACGCCTTCCAATGCCTAGATAAGAGTTCACTGGCAGAACATCCGGTATATGAATCAGAGACGGGTGGTATGGCAGTCCTAGTCTCAGATCCAATGTCTAATTTCCTTTTAATTTACCATAATTATTTTTGTAAAACTTTATGGCTCTCCTCCAGTGGATGTGCTTAGCGAGGACTGCCAAAATCCTGTCTTCTCTTCAGAATCACATTCTTAGGCCAGCTTCTCCCCACTTCTTTCCTTCCCATCCTGACATTTTGCCTTCCTCCCTCTATCACTTAATCAGTATCTGCTTCTTTTAGCAATCTGTATTGAAGAAAAGGGACAAGAGTATAATCTGAAAACTTCAACATGAGCATGTATTAGCACAATCCTACTAGTAAAATTGTTCTAGCTAGTAGTTACTTTTTTTTACTAATGCTTTGGTTTCATTTTGTTTTAACAATGGCCACCCTTTCTGTAACTTGCAGTATAACTGAATTATATCAGGTAAAGTTAATCATGACAAGGTAGCCTCATCATTTAGAAACTTTGAGGGCCCCAAGCAATCACTAACCAGTTTTCCTAAACCAACAAGTGACTAAACAATTCCCATTTTCAAAGTCATAATTCTATGCTTTTATCAAACACTTTCCCTGATTTGCAGGAATGGGTTTCTTTGGAGTTTAAAAGTAAGCATAACAAACCTCAGCTGATTTTCAATGTCCAAATACAGGAATAAAACAAGGAGTATCTTGTGTGTTAAAAACACATCAGAATGATTCTTCCAGAGAAAAGGCACATATATTTCCAGTATCCCTAATCTAATAATTGTTTTTAAAAATTACACACTAAGGTCATTCTTAAGCTCTGATTAAGAGGAGGAAAACATAGCTGCCTTTCAGAAGTTTATCCATTTGGAGAGGAAGAAGTCAAGGGAAAAATCACTCTCCTTTGACTAACGCAGTATAATCATTTGCCTCATGATGGTGCCCTGCATTTTTCTCCCTTTAGAAGTTCCCATGGTTACAAAAGGACATGGCACAAACATATTTAAAAAAAAAAAAAAAAGGATGACAAATCACAGGGATGCAAAATGGCTTCCTATGGTTAGTCAGAATTTGTCATTTTGCTTTTGACATTCTCCTATTGGCCCACTTAATCCAGAACCACATATACAATGAGTAATATAAGGGGGGGGGTGGCTATTATAAGAAATGGGAAATGCCAGGTAACCACATTAAGGCCATTTCGATTGTATCCTGCCCGCACGTGCGCACGCGCGGACACCCACTAATAAGAGTTGGAGGAGTTCACTTGGGAGGATGAAGCTCTGCAGATCAAAACCATGGAACTGCTCTCCCTTACAGACTCTTTAGAAGGAGACTGGAAGAGTAAAAATTGTTTCTTTGAACTATGCAGAGAATTTTACATTTCATCAATAGATTCTAAAATGTCTTCAATCGGACAAATTTTCAAAAAGCTTTTTTTTTTAAAGAGAAGGAACATTAACTGAGCCCAAACAGCAGGGCACTTCGCGTCCTCCACAGTGTGGTCTGCCCTTCGCACTAAAATGCAATGAAAGCTGTTGCGCCTAACAGGAAATCAGAAAACCAATTGCTTGGGGCCTGCTAGTTTTAGAAACGGGAGAATGCCCATGTAGGAGAGTAACAAGGCAAACAGAAATCAGGCTAAAGGAACATGTCCGGCAGGCAGATGTAATCACTGAGGTTCAGGCAGACAACATGAAATTTTGGACATTTCATCTCCTGGTGCCCACGCTGTTACACGACTAAGAGTTCTGACTTCTTCTGGGACTTGTAGATGCATCCATTTTTTTTTTTTCTGTTTGATAAAGTCAAGTCCTTTATCAAGTAGTCTTAATCCTGGCTTTGTTCAAGCGGATTGGCTACATTAGATACAAACTGTGAGGCCATTTTCATCTCAATAGAGTCCAAAGCTAAAGGGAAGAACGTCATCAAAAAATTTGTAAAACAAAGATACAACATATTTTGAATTTAACTGCCTTAGGTTTAATAAATGCTGCGTAATGACAATACATAAAATCTAATACCACATTTCACAGAGCAGGAAGACCTCACAGGTATCCACGCACATGCCCTCATCATCGAATCGAGGGTTAAAAGTCAATAGACTGAATTTTTTTCTAGGTACATTCTAGTTAGGCCCTTGCAAAGCTATACATCGAAATGCTATGTACCATTTAGCTTTAGCTTACACACTAAAATGGATAACTACAACAATTTAGCAGATAGTGTTTTAACAAAACTAAGTATCCCAGGGATTTATTTTTGTCAAGTCAGTTTTCTGAAGAAATATACTTCGTTGACTTCTTGTATTCCATTTTTTAAGGCGTACATCTTTGCAAAGATACTGTTTAAATCCAAGGAGCACCAAAATAATGAAGATGCATTAAAAATAAAAGTCCTCGGGGGGATATAGGCCTAAAGGAAGTAGGTGACGCGTGCTCAGTGCAGCCTCTGCCGGCACCGTACAGCCCTCTCAGGATGGCACGAACCAGCAGCCCAGCTACCAGAGTCGGCAGGAGTCAGTGCCTCTGTTCATCGTGGAATTGGAGGGACAGTTAAAAGCTTTCTGGAATTCTTCAAAGTTGCTAATTGCACCATTGACCCTGAAAAAGATATGGCAAAGCCCGTGTCATTTAATTCTTACATATGACTGGATTTTGGAGAAAACTGGAGCAGCATATTGCTTGAAGGGATGTTGCATTCATTAATATCTTTTCAGGGGAGGCAACTGAAGCCCAAAATGGTTAAGTAAACTTCCAAAAAAAATTCACAGAGCTGACACCAGAACCAGCACCTCCTGAATGCCAGGCAAACACTCCTACAAAGCTTCCATATATCTGCAACTTCCTGTGAACTGTAAAATTTACAATCCCTATGTACTGAGCATAGGACTGTATATTCCTATCACTTTATTAATTCCTATAAACTGTAGGATTTACCAATACTTAGCTTTTCCATTTTTAATGTATCTTTTTATGGAAGGTATAACTGATACAAAGTGTACATGTCTTAAACGTAAAGCTCATAGATTTTTTGCATGTATGTAACATACCCATGTTACTACCACCCAGATCAAGACATGAGATATTTCCAGAACCTAGAAGGTGAGCCCTACCAGTAGTACATCCAAGGATATCTACGAGTCTGACCTCTGTTGCCATAGATTAGTTTTGCCTGTTTTTGAATTTCGTATGAATAGAATTACAGAGTAGGCACTCTTTTGCCTCTGACTTCTTGTACTCAACATTATAACTGTATCACTCTCTTTAAAGAGCTCATTCATTCTACACAAATACTTTCTCTAAATTTCTATTCTGTTTGAAGGCTCATACTTCTCTAGAATTTGGTTCATGCAACAGTAAGCCAACAAATGGTGTCTAGTTGTTATTGATGAGTTAACTGGCGTTTACTTCAAAATCTGGGGTTTTGCAAATTCCCCCAACTGCAGTAAAAAGTGCAGATTCCTACTCAGTGCTCTGATTGTATTTCCATTGTGTGATTTCTGCTGCACTCAAAATCTAGAGTTACGGCAAACATCACTGGCAAGCCAGCAAAAAGCTCCCCGTTCATCCATTTCTTACTCAACTGCATGTTCAAAGGGCTGACTAGAATCAGCACTCTGAGTCATTATTTCTTCCCCACTGACTTCTTTACCTATGAGCATTTGAGAGAATACAATGGCCAATATTCCCCCCCCCAAAAAAAAATCCCCATCATCTCTTGTGTGTTAGCTGGAATGTTTAAGTAGGGATGTATATTTCATGATGTCATTCACCCTAGGCAAATGTTACAGATAGGATTTAGCTAAAAATTAGTAAGCATGCTCTGCAAATTATCAGCTAAAATCCAACATTACAGGCAACTAGGTAGTAAAAGGAAATAGTTTCTAACAACTTCTCTGTTGAGTAATTAATCTACCGTGTGGCTTCATCTGCACCATTTGTCAGTAGGAGCACATTTTAGTCCATTAGAGACTGACAGCATTCCTGACAGTTTGACCCAGTGGGGGAGAATCTCTAACACAGTGATTAGATTTTACGCTATTGGGTAATTTATAGTCAATTTCTGAAGCATTTCTAAAGCAAGGTTTTAGGAATAAGACTTTTAAATACAGGAGAAATTTTAGATGACTTTCCTGAAATATGCTAATGGATTCATTTAAACATTAAGTATAAAAATATCCAGGTATAATATGTCCTAAGCAAAGAATGGATAAATATAAATTATTATGGTTTTGTGAATTTCCCATTATAATTTTCTGTCCCCTACTACAGAAAATTTCCCTCAAATTACACTAGAAATCTAGCACAGGGTAAGTAACATTAACCTTAATTTTATTTTTACCTAATATTTTATATATCCTGACAATTATATAAGATTGTTATTCATAATCCTTTTCCATTCATATATAAGCAATTGTTTCAAAATAACATACCAACCAAGAGCCAAATGTACAACTTTTGACTCTAGGTGTGTATTGTCATAGCTGAACATGACCGTATGTCCCCTTCATGTTCAGGGCTATGCAGAGCTACTCATTTATGTCTGTTGGCTGGCTGCATGAGAGAACAAGATGCATTAAACAGAGTATTCCATAACACAAAAGAAACCAGAGCTCTGAGTGTTTTAAGATGCAGTGCAGCCCTGGCCAGCGTGGCTCAGTGGACTGAGTGCCAGCCTGCGAAGCAAAGGGTCACGGGTTTGCTTCCCAGTCAGGGCACAGGCCTGGGTTGTGGGCCAGGTCCCCAGTAGGGGGTGTGTGAGAAGCAACCACACGTTGATGTTTCTTTCTCTTTCTCCCTCCCTTCCTCTCTAAAAGTAAATCAATAAAATCTTTTTTTTAAAAAAGATGCAGTACATAAGATAGCATCCTTGTCTAAGAAAAGAGACTTTTTTGAATACAAAAAAGGTAGGTGGTTGGATAAATTGAATATTCCAGTTTACTAAGCAACCATGGTGCTCATGGAGCCCATAGATTGCTTCCTTTCAAAAACTGAAAGATAATAAACAGGAATTAATATTAAAATTTTGATCTGGATTCTAAACTACCTTTGGAGTCTCGTACAATCTCATGGATCTCTTGATACATTACTAGACTAGGTGTGTACAAGTACCCACTACAGGAATTTATTTGAGAGAATGCTGACGAAACCAGCTTCCCACCGAAAGAAAAGAAGCTAAGTTTCTGTTTGGCCAGCTTTGGGGTTTTTTGGTCTGCAAAATGGAGATATCACTATTCACAATACAGGCTTCTATTCACATCGCCTATTTGGTCCAGCACTGGGATGGCTGCATAGGGGAAGAAACGAGGAGATGCACAGTGAAAAACCAGTGTCACCCCTTTGCCCTTTTACCTGAACTCAGGTGGGCTGTGAGCACCAATTTGAACTTGTTCTCGGGCAGCTTCTGGTCTGTAGGAATTGCACCTTACCTAGAAGAGAAGAGCATCCTGATCATTATATTTCCATTCCAATTATGCATTTTGTACTGGTTTAGCTGCTCCAAATTATACTGAAGAGTAATTTTAGACTTGATGGATGACAGTTTCAGGAGATCAGATAAAACCTTCATCAGTAGTAACATCTATTATTCTAATCCCCAGAGTAGAAGTTTTTATCCCTGTAAATAATTCCACAACTTGAGTAAATTAGGAAGGTTTCCAGACAAATGCAATAAATCAAGAGAATAGTATATGTACCCGGGAATCAACCAATGTATTCATTCAATTAATATAATGCTTGCAATAGCCCTTATCAAATGTAACTACATTCATTTGAATCAGGAAAACGAATCGAGCACCCATTATCAAGTATGGTCATGAGAAGTTAGTATTTTGCACCCTGGGGGCCTTGCTTGCTTCACCCTGGAGCAGCCCTTGGATAGGAGAACACTTCTCCACCTCCTGTGCAGTTACGCACGGCTGTATGACTTGTGCTGACCAGTGAAATGTGAGGAGAAGGGATACATGTCACTTCCTGGAGAAGTTTTAGAAACCTGGCAGAAGTTTTAAGAGCCTTCAGAACAATTTAAAATGCTACATTAAGGGTCACTGCACATTTCTTCATATCCCTTTTGTACTCCTGGGTTGACCATGGAAGCCCATGACAGGATAAAGACTCTTAAACCCAGGTCCCTGAGTAATAACTATGAGCAGAAACCTGATACTGACCCACGTTGAACAAAGGGCATGAACAAGAAATAAACTTCCCTTGTTTTGTCTCTGCACCATAAGCTACTTAAGCCTGACTCGAGGTATGTCTTCAAATATGACATAGTCTTGAAGTATGAAAAGAACTAGGATGCGTGAATACGATGCGGAGGCAATTCAAAGAGGAGGAGGATGGAAGCAAAGGCGTATTTGAGAGGGGAAGAAAAAGAAAGACATTCAGCGTGGCTAAACTGTGGCGCACTAGGGGGCCGCGGGAGATGGTGCCAGGTTTCTGAAGTCCTGAGCAACAGCCTCAAGTGCTTAAACTATATTTAAACACTGGTATGAGCAGGAAAATGATAAAAATCCTATTTTAGAAAGATTTATCTGGCAGGGATATATAGAAGTAGAAGGAAATTAGAAAGTAGTTAGAAGATTATTTATGGGCCCCAGGAAGGCTCCCAATGAATGTCTACTAAATAAGTGGAAATGCGAATGGAAAGAAGCAGAAAGATAAGAATACCTGAGGGGGAAAGGTGGCAGGTCACGACACTGCAGGGATACAGGAAGCAGGAAAGGCGATATGATGCTATAGCTTTTCATCAAGATAAACCATCAGTCACAGTGGTTCTGAATTTAACTTTGAAGATGGTTTTGTCATACGATTCTTTACTTTCCTCAGAAACTAGCCACTGTGAAGTTGTTTCTGGCACTCAGTTTTACCTGATTTTTTTTTCTTATGTTTTTTCCTTCTATGCTTACATTATTGTACAGTATTTTCTTTGCTTCGCATTATCATTTCCAAGATTGCTATAAACATATTAAGGTTGTTACCATTTTCCTAGTGTCTTCTTAGGAGGGAAGATATAACTTTACTTCCTGTAAGCAGACTTATTCAATGTGCAAAAGACTGAAAATACCCTCATTCTGTCAGTAGGAAAAGCTCTAACAGAAATTTCTCATCAGTGATATAAAATGGCTCTTTATTTTTCCTCCATCTCTTTAGTTTAAAATAAATCAGATATGGCTTGCAACCTCATCTGAAGACATTTCAAAAGTATGACTGTAATGTTGCTATGCTATCAGTTAGTTCAGTTCATCTACAAAGACATGTTGTGAACTAAGACGTAACTAAGATGGACTTGGAGTAAGTAAGAACCTAAGTAAGAACTGATGGACCTTGTACTTTGTCCTCTAGAATAGAGGTCAGCAAACTTTTTCTATAAAGCAAAAAGGAGTAAATACATTAGGCTTGGCAGACCATAAGGTCTCTGTTTCAACTACCCAACTCTTGTCGCTGCAGCACAAAACCAGCCAGAGGCAATAAGTAAAAGAAAGACTATAGTTATTTGGCAATAAAACAGTATTTGCAAAAATAGACGGCAGGTCATATTTGGCCATGGGCCCTGGTTGGCCCAGCCCTACTCTCAAAAGTTCTGACTATGCCTCTGCGTGCGCTTCTTTTAGCTATAGGTCTGTCCAGAAAGTATCTAGCCATAGAAGAAGCTACAAGATACATGAAACACTGTACACAGGACAATGACGCCTCAGTCCCCTTCAAGATAGGCACCTTGGGACCTCACACAGTTCTCCCTGTCACCATCAGCTGCCCCATCATATCATCCTGAATCTGATCAATGGTCTGAAATCTCTTCCCTTTCAAAGGTGATTTTAGTTTTGGGAAAAGCCAGAAGTTGCAGGGCGCCAAATCTGGGCTATAGAGGGGCTGAGTCACCTGGGTGATTGGATGGTTCACCAAGAGAACTCTGTAAGAGATGCAATGGTATTTCAGTGGCATGTAACACAGACAATGGTGAAAAGATACTAAAGTCAATAAATCATGTCATAAAGCTGGTAGAATAATCCAGAAAAGGAAAGTTCAAGGCCTAGCCAACAGATGACAAAATAGGGCAATGAAAAGAAAGGGAGGCTGAATCTGAAGAGCATTTAAAAGAATGAAACATCTAGCTTTTGGAACACACATCATAAAAACAAGGATAGATAAACGAAATAAGACCTAAGAATCCAGGTTTTCTAACCAGGAAGACCCAAAGACTGGGGGTGTTTTAGGAGAAATGGGAAAACTACACAGAAGTCATTTTGCTCATGACTCCAGTTTTGTTGACGTTAAATGGATAAATAATGTTTTGTTTAGGGCTGTCATGTCAGCTTTAAGAAATAGAACACCCCAGACAGGCGGGAATCATTTAGGCAGAGTTGAGTGAAGAAGACACGGGAATGCATGAATGCACTGAGGAGAAATAGGAGGAAAAAAAGGTTGTACCAATGAAAACTTTTGTGGAGTTTTGAGTGCACAGAGACATATTTGCCCGCTTGAGTCCATGTGTCAAAACCTTCCACAACCCATCCCTGACTTCTTTGAAAATGGGGCCTACAAATCTGTGACATAAGCCAGCGCAGTAGTTCATAGCAAAGAATGGGCACTTGCTTCATTAGCCGGACTCTCAAACGCAGAACTGCGCCTTGTTCGGTGCACGTCATCTATTTCTGCTCGGAGAGCCCATTAAACTCACAAGGAGTCACGTGACTCTCCTTGCCTTTGTTGTTTCTTTTCCAGCTGTAGTAGTCATCAGCTACTCATCTGACAGTTGGGAGCACAGCCTGTGGCTGCCCCACAGGGTGAGAACGGTGAGAGAGTCAGCAAAAAGGTGGAGGAGGAGAAATGCAGGAAAGTGCGGGGTCATGAAAGCCAGTGGATGAGTCACTAGAGATGGTTGTTATAAATGCTTTCAAACAGTAACATTAGAAGTCAGGCTGTATTACACAAATATCAAGTGAGTTCCCATAGGGCTGGTAACCCACTTTATAAAAAATGCCAATAAACCTTGATTCAATTAGTTAATTATGTCTCATTGTTAGGGGACTGGGTGAAAAAGAGAAGCGATTGAGAGGTACAAACTTGTAGTTACAGAGTAGTCATGGGGATATAAAGTACAGTACAGGAAAGATAGTCAATAATATTGTAATTACTATGTATGGGCCAGGTGGGTACAGGAAATATCAATGGGAACCCTTTGTAAAGTATATGACTGTCTAACCGCTATGCTGTATACCTGACACTAATACAGAATAGTATTGAATGTAAAAAAAAAAAACTTCCAATTAAAGTACAATAGGCTAAAAACTGATGTCTCATAGAACATTAAGAAAATGATTTTGCCCTGGCCACTCTGGCTCAGCGGATTGAGTGCTGGTCTGTGAACCAAAAGGTTGCCGGTTTGATTCCCAGTCAGGGCACATGGCTGGGTTGCCGGCCAGGTCGCCAGTGGGGGGTGTGCAAGAGGCAACCAACACATGGATGTTTCCCTACCTCTTTCTCCTTCCCTTCCTCTCTCTATAAAAATAAATAAGTAAAATCTTTTTTAAAAAAGAAAATGACATTTATCCTGAAAATAAGCAGCAAGATAAAAATTTCAACTGAGATCAAAGTTATGCCATTAAACTTTTGCTCCAAACCTTTGATCAAAGAAGCAAGCCACAGAAGCAAGTCAAAGAAGCACATTTCATCTTCGATGCCCCTTCCTTGGTCTACTCACATGAGCATAACTCAGGAAGAAGAGCTGGTTGTTGGTGAATGTGATACCTGGTAGAAGAGGTTCCTCAGCTCCCTGCCTCTTGTCATTTATCCATTTCCTGTAAGCCTGATGAGAGAAGTAGCACAGGTGACCCTCTGCAGTGATAGCTTTTCTCCTTTACCATCCAGTGCAGAGGTATTAAATATGTCTTCTCCTACGTGCAAAATGCACCTTGTCAAGGTTTCCATTAAGAAAACAAACCTAGCCCTGGCTGGTGTGGCTCAGTGGATTGAGTGCTGGCCTACAAAGCAAAGGGTCGCTGGTTCGATTCCCAGTTAGGGCACAAGCCTGGTTTGCAGGCCAGGTCCCCGGGGGTGGGGGGAGGGGATGTGAGAGGCAACCACACATGGACGTTTCTCTCCTTCTCTTTCTCCCTCTCTTCCCATCTCTAAAAATAAATAAAATCTTAAAAAAAAAAAGAAAGAAACAAGCCTAGAAATGCATGCCAATATTGTACTGCTTAACAGGGAAGTAGGTTCACCTGCAAAAAGACCTTACTTTGAATAAATACCAAAGCAGTAGGGCCAAAGTGTTCACTTGTCAAATAACAACCCCTCCCCACAAAAACATGTTCTTTCTCTTCCTACGAGGGAACAAACAAATCTAACACAATGACAAAGGCTGTGGAAACAAATTTGAGGATCAACATATTACCAGTTTTTTTTATTTTGCCAGGTAAGAGGGAATACTCTCATCAATCACCATCAGCTTGTAAAATAAATATATTTGAACTAGAACAGGAGAAGGATATAATCTCGGAATAACAGCCTTCGTCTTCACATTGAATGCATTTAGCCTTATGAAAATCTTTCCCTATCATCCTTATGCTTGTTGTTTAACTACAGACCAGTGGATGATGAAACATTATTATGGACTCTTACTTGGCCAGCTATATAAGAACCACTAGCCTCTGGTCATAATATAGAAGTCTGGTATTTTAAGAGAAAATTCTAAGGAAGGAAAACTCACATGAACCTCACCCTGAAGAGATTTCTGTAGCATGCTTTGATATTATTCTGCATGTTACCTTCTAAAAACTATCTTTTAAATACATGATTCTTAACAGCAAATCTTATTCTTTAGGAAGTGGCTTTATACCCCCAAAATAAAAGAGAAAGCAACGTAGCTCTATTCATATAACAGACCATAATACAGTCAATGGCAAAATATAATACTTATTACAGAAATCCACAGAATTAACAGAAATCTTAATCCTCAAGAACATGTCTTTGCTGTAAACTGAGGTGCACCCATATGGTGTTTTCGAGTTTAATTTTTTCAATCACAGCAAATGTTGCAGTACATACCCTAAAAGCTTCCCGCAGACCTCCATTGTCAGCAATATTTTCTCCCAGGGTCCTCTTCCCCTTCACCTGACCAAAAAAAAAAAAAAAATAGGGTTTCACCATGAACACTATCATTCAGCAAGAGATAAATAAATATGAGAGCAAGAAAAAGTACCATGTTTTAAAGAGAAAATTGCATTCAGGAAATAAGAGGTATGTAGAATACAATGTGTTATGGTAGGAAAACTAAACCCCAGCAAGGTGCTCCTGAATATAATCATTCCTATTTTATTATGCAACACATTTCTTTCTCCCCAATGTCTTTATTCTCACCCATTTAGCCAGCTCCAATCAAATGTTAAAAATATTCTGAGTGACTCTAGTTTAATGGGGGAAAAGTACAAATGTCAATATACAGATTACATTATTTCATTAACTCGCGTAATGGCAGTATTATTTTCAGCGTGCTTGCGTTTCCGAACATTTACCATCACATGGGAACAAGAGTTCCAGACCAACCATCACCATTTCACCTTCAGCAATTTCCATGAAAAATTAAAAGGAAGGTAGTTCTCATGGGGAACAAAAATCAAAGAGAAGCAGCACACACCACAATACCGAGGTTTGCAGTATGTATGATAACCAGCCAAGCATGGTGAAGAAATTCCTCCAAATAGTTGAAAATTGTTCCTTAAACCCTTAAATAGGCTAGGACGAAGAATCTACACCAATACAGCCCAAAAGCCAAAATCCAACCTGCCGCTCTGTTTGTGCAGGCTGCAAGGTAACACTAGATTTTGGACTTTTCAGTCACTGGGGGAGGGAGGAGAATCAAAAGAAGCATAGTTGCCCTGGCTGGTGTAGCTCAGTGGATTGAGCGCGGGCCTGTGAACCAAAGGATCGCGGTTCGATTCCCAGTCAGGGCACATGCCTGGGTTGCAGGCCAGTTCCTGGCAAGGGACGCGCGAGAGGCAACCACACATTGATATTTGTCTCCCTCTCTCCCTCTCTCCTTCCCTCTAAAGATAAATAAACAAAATGTTCTTTAAAAATACAATAAGTAAAAAAAGAAGCATAGTATTTTGTGGCATGTGAAAATTATATGCAGTTCAAATTTCAGTGTTCATAATTCAAGTTTTACTGTAACACAGCAATGCCCATCCGTGTACACATTGTCTGTGGTTGCTTTATCACCACTGTGGCAGGACTGAGTAACTGCAATAGGGACCTTTCAGCCCCCAAAGCCCAAATTATTTACTATCTGGCCCTTTACAAAGAAAGTTTGCCCATCCCTGCATAGGAGGCAGAATCATGCTCCTGCCAAAAGATGTCTATGTCCTAATCCCTGGAACCTGTGAAAATGTTACCTGATGTGTCCAAAGAAACTTCTAAGATATGATTAAGGTTAGGATGAAGACATTAGCCTGCATTGTCCAAGTCGGTCCAATGTAATTACAAGGGCCCTTTTCAACAGAGAAAGAGGAAGTCAGGAGAGTGAGGGTCGCGGTGTTGCAATGTGAAAAGGCTCAGCCTGTCATTGCTGGCTTTGAAGACGGAAAGGGCCATGAGCCGAGGAATGTGGGTAGCCTCTAAAAGCGGGAAAAGGGAAAGAAACAGATCTTTCCCGAGAGCAGCTAGAAAAGGAAGCGGCCGTGGTGACACCTTGATTTTGGCCCACTGAGACCTAAGTCAAACATACACAACTATACAATAACAAATTTGTATCATTTCAAGTCACTAAGTTTGTGGCAATTTGCTATAGCAGCCACAGGAAACAACAACACACTCTGCTCTAAACCTTCAAGCCAAGATATTCTATCAACCCTTTAGTTTCAAGCTAGCCCAGCCACCCAGGTACCGGGCAACACTGATGAATGAAAACAAACCTTCAGATAACACTGATCTCTGTAACCACCCAGGACCTTCCCGGCTTCAGTCCCCCAAAGTTACCACTCCTGCTTTACACACATTCTGTCACTACAGTCCTACAAGGTAAGTGCTATTGTCACGACACCTTGCTTAACAAATGAGGAATCTAAGGCTCAGAGGGCGTAACAGATGCCACAGGTGGTGACACACCAGATCTCCTTTCCTACCAGGACTGTATGTCCACTCCTGCAAGCTTGGCTTAGGTCACGTGCAGATTCTTGGGAGGTGATACCCCACCTCTCAGTAGCTGACTGATATGCAGTTAGAACAGCCCCCACCCTGGGCTGAACAATTTCTGTGGCACAATTCATGCTCCAGAAACCTCTGGGATCAGGCTGAGGCTGAGGCCAAACTTCTGAAACCAACGTGTTTTCCTCACCCTCTTACAGGTTTCTCCTGAAATGACCTCCACAATAAATCACTTACCCAAGAAACCCTTTCTTGGGCTCTACTTCTAGCGAGTTTAGCTAAGACAGAATTATTAACTGAACTGCCCACACTTCACAGGGATTCAAGCGCAAGCAGTCCGTCACCGCAGCCGTTGCTCCATGACATGCTACCTTCTCAAGTCCCAACTACTGTAGACTCTGGTGCCTCTCTTTATATCCACTCACGCTCGAATTTAACCTCCTTCCTTGTTCCCCTGGCCTAAACTAGAGGTTTGGGGAGTACCTCATCCCTCTGGCTCCCCCTACTCAGGACCACTTCAGTAGACCATATGGCCCTACGTTTACCTCTCAGGATTCGACGCCTGCTGACAGTCCGCTTCTGTGGTGCTCCATTGAGCTCTTCCCAATTCGCTGCAGAGAATGATTCAGGCACAGAGGTCTGGCCTCCACAAATGGTTTAAAAATCACAAGAACCAAGTCAGTGTTTATAAACAACACTCCCTTTTAAAGTGCACCGATTTTTTTACCTAAATACTTCTGCAATGGTGAAAAAACCAAAAGTATAATAACTTCACAGCAGAACAAGGATTTGGGTGCTTTTCCAGCCCCAGGAAGATATCAGGAAGGCATACATGCTTAGTTAAGGAACCAAGAGGCCCTGGTGAAACCGTGTGAAGATACACTACTGATCTACTCCCAATTTCCAATTCTGTGTGGTCCTCTGCTTCTTTTAGGTGCTGTGCCCCTGAATAGATGAATTAGGAGCATACACTGTGTGCATGTGTGGTTTACAGGAAGGTCTTCTTACAGATCCATAAACTACCAACAAGTCTTCCTTATTGGTCTCTTATTGTCTAATGCAATGAGACAAATTTCTGTCTTATAATTAGGGAAGCAGGAACAGGCAATGAAATGGAAAACTACAACAAAAAATTAATAGAGGGGGAAAGGGCATGAAAACTAACTTGATCAAACCAACAAAATAAAGAAAAAGCCGCTGAAATCAAATAATGTATGAGAGAGAAACTGTATAGAGAAACTTATAAAATCATATTTGAAAACCTAAAACAAAAATCAAACAGTTGGGAAAGCATACCATGTTCTTGAGCAAAATTATATTATAAAATTTAATTCCATACATTTAATGTTATTTAAGTTAGAATCCAATGGAATTTCCCTTGGGCGGGGGTGGGGGGAGAATGGGTAAAATGATTTTGGACTACATACAGAGGTATATTTACCTAAGAATGGCCAAGAATATAAAGAAGAACAGTGAGGGAGAGCTTGTATTGATACCAGAACAATGCATACACCCACAGTAATAAGGCTTTGGTATAGAAATCAACAAATAGATCAGGAGAACAGAATATATAATACAGAAAGTTATCTCAGGACATATGAGATTCTCATACTTGACTGAGATTCTAATAACTGACCAACGTTCAGCTCAGTGAGGGGGAAAAGAAGTCTTTTAATCAATGATGCGAGATCAATTGGCTATGTTTTGGAAGAAAATAGAAGTGAATTCTCATATTAAACTCCACAGAAAAATAAGTGTCACATGCATGAAGATTTAAATGGAAAATAACAAAACAACAGAAACCTTCTCAGAAAAGCCAGGAGACTACAAATATGATTAGAGTGGAAATACAGAAACCATTTCTTAATACAGAAATGTTTGATTTTTATGTCAAAAGATAGCATATACAAAGTCAAATGGATAACTAATATATTTGGAGGGAAATACTATAATGTAAATGATGGACACAATTTAAACATCTATAAATAGTTTAAAAGGCCTTGGCTGGTGTGGCTCAGGATTGCATGCCAGCCTGCGAAGCAAAGGATCACCAGTTCGATTCCCAGTGAAGGCACATGCCCAGGTTGCGGGCCAGGTCCCCGGAAGAGGGCGCGTGAGAGGCAGCCACACATTGCTGCTTCTCTCCCTCTCTTTCTCTCTCCCTTCCCCTCTGTCTAAAAATAAAATAAATAAAATCTTTAAACAATAGTTAAAAAATTCTCATAAACTGACAAAATAACACAATAAATAAATGCTCTTTCATACATAACTGGTGGGAATATAAACTATTATAACGTGGTGGTAACAGCAGGAACTATCTATCCCATAAGGAAAAAGAATATGTGCATAATAAAAGTATATCTACAATAAAATAATTGGAGGCAAAGTGTAACCCCTCAACAAGAGGCTAGTTGAACATGCTATAGTGCATTTACACTGTGAACTTTTCAGCAGCCATTGAAAACAATGAGCTAAAGGTGTGTGTGCATGTGTGTCTCTATGAGCATGAGAAAAAGTGTATCAGGGTTATGAAGATGGATTACAGGTAGGGAAGATAAGAATGATGATAATGAAAAGGAAAGGAAGTGGCGGTGAAGACCAAAAGGGGATAAAATTTCACGCACACACAGATGCATAAAATTTCACCTGTGCCTTTATGAAAGTTTATATATATATATATATATATAATAGAAAATAAACATTTTAAAAGTACATTTGTTTTGTTGCAAATTCTATAACTAAGAACTCTTGACCAATTCTGAGTCACTAGTTCAAATTAGCGAGGTTTTATTTCAACGATTTAAACAAAGAGGGGACTGACAGTGGGAGAGGGGGGTGGGCTGGATGGAGGGGGCAAAAGGGAAAAAATTGGGACAACTATAATAGAATAAACAATAATTTTTTAAAAAAAATATATGTTCTCCAAGCCAGAAATAAATAGACAAACAAACAAACCTAAGCAGTAGTTTGGAAGGAAACGTTTTTAAATGAAATGGAGTGTGGATTTCTAAAAATTTTATTTTTGATCTTTGCTACAGGATTTTCCACATTACTCTACATTAATCTGAATCTAGGAAAAGAAACTAATGTTTAGGCCTGTGATTCTCAAACTTTACTTTGCATCAGAAACACTAGAAAGCTTGTGACGAGAGACTATCAGGCTCCACCCCCATGAGATTCTGGGTCAGTAAGTCTGAAGTAAGACTCAAGAATTTTTATTTCTAACAACCTAATTGTACACATAAAGGAACTAGATAAAGATGAAAATGAAGCACAAAGTTAGTAGAAGGAAAAAAATAAAGATTAAAGGCAAAACAAATGAAATACAGACTAAAAAGACAGTAGAAAAGATAAATGAAGCTAAGAGATGGTTCTTTGCAAAGATAAAATTGACAAGCCATTATTTAGACTCAGCAAGAAAGAAAAGAACTCAAATGAAATCAGAAATGAAAGAGATGTTACAACTCATATCACAGAGATAAAAAAGAATCTAAGAGACTACTATGAATAACCGTATGCTGACAAATTAGACAACCTAGAAAAAATAGGTAAATTCCTAGAAACATACAACTTACAAAGACTGAATCATGATGAAATAGAAAATATGAAGAGACTGATTACTAGGACATTGAATTAGTGATCAAAAACCCCCCAAGAAACGTTAAATCCAGAACTAGACTGCTTCACTGAATTCTACCAAATAGTCAATAAGAATTATTACCAATTCTTCTCAAACTTTTCAAAAAAAAAAAAACAGAAGAGGGGAGAATTCTTCCAAACATTTTGTGAGCCCAGCATTACACTTATATCAAAACCAGACAAGGATGCCACAATAAAAGAAAATTATAGGCCAATATCCCTGGATGAACATAGATGAGAAAATCCTCAACAAAATATTAGCAAATGAAATTCAGCAGTACATTAAAAGGCTCACAGACCATGAGTAATAATATTTATTCCAGGGATGCAAGAATGGTTCAACATCCACAAATCAATCAATGTGATATACTACATTAACAAAGTGAAGAATAAAAGCAGTATCATCACCTCAACAGGTACAAAAAAGCATGTAACAAAATTTAACATCAATTGATGATTAAAAAAACTGTCAACAAAGTTGTTACACAGGGAACATAGCTCAACATAACGAAGGCTGTATACAGCAAATCCACAGCTTGCATAATACTCAATGGTGAAAAGCTGAGAGCTTTTCCTCTAACATCAAGAACAAGACAAGGACATCCACACTCACCACTTATATTCAACATAGTGTTAGAAATCCTAACTAGGGCAACTAGGCAAGAAAAAAATGAAAGACATCCAAATTACAAAGGGAGAAATAAAACTGTCACTATTTGCAGATGGCATGATATTATAAATGAAAAAATATATATATATACTATATATTAGAAAACCCTAAAGGCTCTATAAAAAAAAAAAGAACTAGTAAACAAATTCAGCAAATTTGCAGGATACAAAATACAAAAAAAAATCTGTTGAGTTTCTTTATATCAGTAATATCAGAAGAATATTAAGAAAATAATCCCATTTACAACTGCATCAAAAAGAATAAAATACCTAGGAATAAATTCAAACAGGGAGGTGAAAGACTATATATTGAAAACTGCAAGACATGCATGAGAGAAACAGAAGAAGATACAAATTAATGGATATTACATGCTCATGGATTAGAAGAATTAACACTGTTGAAATGTCCATACTACCCAAAGCAAAAATACAGATTCAATGCAATCCCTATCAAAATTCCGATGGTATTGTTTACAGATACAGAACAATCATAAAATTTGTATGGAACACAAAGAACCCCAGCTAGCCAAAACCATCCTGGGAAAAAAGAACAAAGCTGGAGGCATCAAACTCCCTGACTTCAAACTCTATTATAAAGCAGTAGATCAATGGAACAGAAGAGAGTCCAGAAATAAACCCACGCATACATGGTCAAATCATTTATGACAATGGAGCCAAGAATATACAATGCAGAAAATACAATCTCCTCAAATAGTTGGGAAAGTTGGACAGCCACATGCAAAAGAATGAACCTGGACCACCACCTTACACCACAAACAAAAATGAACTCAAAATGGATTAAAGATTTGAATATAAGATCCAAAACCATAAAACTCCAAGAATTAAAAAAGCAGTAAGCCCCTTGACATAGGTATTGGCAATGATTTTTTTTAATCTGACAGCAAAAGCAAAAGAAGAAAAGCAAAAATGAACAACCGGGTCTCCAGTGAACTAAAAAGCTTCTGCACAGCAAAGGACACCACAAATAAAATAACAAGGAAACCTACTGAATGGAAGAAAATAACTGAATGGTGGGAATGTAAATGCATGTAACTACTATAGGAAATGGTATGAAGGTTCCTGCCACCCCAGAATTAAAAACAATACCACTTCTGGGGGTGTAGCTGAAAGCAGTGAAAACACTAATTCAAAAAGTTCTCTTTACCCCACATTCACTGCAGCATTATTTACAATAGCCAAGATATAGAAAAACCTAAGTGTCCACTGATGATTCAGTAAGAATGAGTAAGTAAGATGTGATACACACACGACAGAATACTACTCAGCCATTACAAAGAATGAAATCTAGACATTTACAACAACGTGGATGGACCTACATAAAATAAGTCATACAGAGAAAGATAAATAGCATATAATGTTACTTATATGTAGAATCTAAAAAAAAACCGAAACTGAATTCATAAATAAGGAGAACAGATTGGTGGTTGCCACAGGCAGAGGGTGGAGGCAGGGGAAATAAATGAACTGGGTTTTGTTTGTTTTGTTTTTAGTTTCAACACATTGAATTTAAAAAATTTTAAGGGAAAAATAAATAAAGCAAATAAATTAAATAAATACAAATTAATGGATATTACATGCTCATGGATCGGAAGAATTCATACTGAATCAGCTACTGATTCTCTTAGCAGCAGCTGCCTTGACACCTACTGCTATTCCACCAGTTGAAAGAACAGTTTAGCTGGGTTCTTGATCATGTGAGTATCGGCTAGGGCGGGAGCACAGCCTGGACATCTTTCATGGAAATATTCGCGCAATATATGGTAAAAACCTACACAAATTCATCTAGTCATTACAGAAGGTGGGTAAGAGAGTTTTTATTAGGCTGCTGTTCTGTTTCAGTATCCAAAACAAAGAAGCAAACAAACTCTGGGTTGAGGACCAAAAGGTAGAATTTGTCCCTTGCCACCCTGTGGCCACCAAATGACTGCAATATAAATCCATGCCTCTTTCAGTTAATACCTAAAGTCCCTTGCAGCACTGTAGACTTGGACTTCAACGACTCCCCAAAACACAGCACATCTTGACACTATTTTCCTACCCAAATGTGAGTGAATTGGGGGGGGGAAAAAGAATTTGCATTCCTAGCAAGTTCCCGTGGGAGACTGAGCTGGTGGCCCGGGAACCAAACGGTGCAGGGCTGTACAACCCCAGCCCAGGACGGCTGTGCATGCAGCCCAACTCAAAATTGTTACTTTACTTCCAACCTTTGCTCTTGCTCATCAGTTTTTGTTAGTGTCTGTGTATTCAGCGTGCAGCCCAAGACAGCTCTTCTTCCAGTGTGGCCCAGAGACACCAAAAGGTTGGATATCCCCAGAAAGCAAGTTAATGTCTAAATGAGAAAAAGGCCCCATGACATGCCCTCTTCACAGCAGTTATACTCACGTGCAGGCCAGCTTTCTTCCAGTAATAGTTGCTATACTGGTTTACCATGCACTTAGTTTTTTCCTTAAACTTTTCTTCTGAGTCAAGAGACCACCAAGGATCCAGGTTTCCATTTTTATCATATTTTCTACCTAACAAGAAAAAAGTGAAAAGGTGTTTGTGTTATTTACTGAAATTAATTTCTTCATCTTCCCTCTCCATCACTTTGATAAGCCGTGAAAATCAGTCCCAGCCCCAGCGACTGCTCTTGGCTGCAACTCCCACCTTCTCTCCAGCATCACAGGTCAATTGCAAAAAGAGGGAAAAGGAGAAACAGGTTTGCGAAAGTTCCTTCCTTCTAAGCAACAAAGAGCATTTTAATAGTAAGGGTCATCAATGTCTGGCATTCTACCATTCTTAACCAAGCTTGGATTCTTTATTTTCGCTTGATCTGACCCAAAATGTTCTCCAGGTTATGAAATGAAATGGCTTCATTCAGAAAGCCCATGGAGGGAGCTGGAGCACCACTACCAGTTGAAATTCCAAATGATCCATAGGACCAGCCCCAGTGAGTCACTCACACCCTGCGACGATAGCTCCTGACTCAGCCCGATAGGAACGTGTTTCCCAAGTTGCCAGGAACTGAGAGACACATAAAACCTGTGTTATGAATCATTCCACAGCCAGCCATCAGTGTGGATGCAAGGGCCATCTGTCCTGCTTTGACAAGGAAGGTTGCTCTAAAAAGAGAACTTGGAAGAAGAATGGAAATCTCCAGAACATAACGGAAAAAAAGATTACCGTATTTTGACGTGTATAATGTGCACCCACATTTTTGTGCATATTATACATGGGATTGTTATACCCATGGTATGTAATCATTATACCCATGTACAATGTACATCCTTATTTTTCCCTCAAAAAATGTGGGTTAAAAAGTGCACATTAGACACAGCAAAAAATGGTAGTTAATACATGCTTTTTTGCTACAGGCTCACTCTTCACTTTCTCTATACCCTTCAAAAAATGTTTGGGTGTATCTGAACTATCTTCTATACTCACTCAAGGTTACTAATGGTTTAAATTTAATTATGCAGAGAACACTTTGCTGGGCATATAAGAAAGTTCCCTAAGCAAAGGTGTTAGGTGGAGCAATCCAAAGCTGTTCAATAGGCTGGATGCCACTACCACCCTCCGGGGAGAGCGCAGACTTGCTGTCCTCCACCCACTAACCAGCCAATTATCGAGTAGTTATTGGGCATGTCCTTATATGCGCAATGTGCTGTTTTAAGTGTGATTACAGAGACAAATTGCCATCATTAGGTTTTGTCCTTTGAGAAACAATCCTGAAGGCCTCCAGGAGATTGAAGGAGAACTATACTTAAATTTCCTGGGAAGAAAGGCCCAGAACCAAGGGACCACTACTGGCTTTTGTTTCTTAGCTAAGATTATCTTCTCGGATAAATCAAGCATGCAAAGGTAGAAGGTGTAGCTCTGGGGATTCAGATGACTACAAGGTAGCTATATTTTAACAGGGAGGGGAGACCAGGTGAGCACCAAACCTGTGTGATGAAGGAAGGGCTGGCTAGTGGGAGCACTGGAAGGATTGCCCAAAAGGAGAAGAACCAAAAGGGTCTCTGCCCCTGAGTAGGCATCCAGGAAAGAATGCTGGCAATGCCACAGACATGGAAGAAAGAGGTCCCTCTATTAAATATCGTGTTGGGCCAGCTGGGGTCTTGAGTCCTTGTGTAAATCTCTGTGTAGTTATAGATGTGATCATGATGTGCTGCTAATTAACAAGTTTTAGAGATTTCACACGGCTTTCCAAGAATACTCCAAAGTTCAAGGAAAAAGGAGTGTTCATTCAAAATGATGCTAACGCTCAAAGACTGATCATTTCTTTAGTTTATGCCATACCCTGCTCTTCCCTTTTGCTTAAATGTCATCAGGGTACATAGCATACTCTATATTATGCAGTATTAGGCAAGTGTAGCCTTTTTAAAAATCTGAATCTATGCCAGCATAGAGAAAAAACAGAGATTAAGCATTGCATAATCCTTGAAATAGTATGAAGGAACCAGTCGGCCAAGCTCCAGATGCCTAACTCACTGAGTCCTAATTTGGCAGCATGTGCCATCCTCCTCAGAGCAGAGCTCGCACCTCCAGGGCGAGCATCTCGAGACGGTGAATAAAGAAATGACAAAGGGAGGAAGCTATGCAGTAATTCCTATAATTATTGTGGCAGCTACAGCAATTCTGATCTAAATGCAAAGCTCACCTCACTGAAATTACAAGGTCATTTTTTTCATCATCCTATTTTATCACTAGTGGGAACAGTGACATATTTATCGAAAGCTATCACTGCAAGACATGGGGACAAATTTTCAATCAGCAATCACACTGCATTGGATAATCTTCAATCTACAATGATGCCACTGTGCAAAAGTAATAGCAAGAATTAACATCCATAGTATTAACATTATCCTAAAAGCAGCAGCTTATCCAGTGAATCAGTACTTACCATTATTATCAAACCCATGTGTAAATTCATGTCCGACAATTACTCCTATAGCGCCATAACTCAGAGATCTACAACATAAATATATAGTTTGGAGAAAATTATAAGCATCACTCTCAGGGCATAATCCTTTCATTTGTTTTCAATGACAAGCCAAGATAATCTGTTTTCTAGTAACCATGGAAATAATCTAATAACCACAAAACTACAAAAACTCGAAACTTCTTGTAGAAATGGACAAAGAAAATACAAGTTCTAACATTGTCATCAGGACCACGTGTGGGCCTCACTTCTCCTACCTTGTAAAAGACGTGGTCTCTCAAGTCCCTTCCAGACCTAAGGTTTCTATGATTCCATAACAGCTCTAGCTGTAGTTTATATTTATAAACACCCAAAGCAGTGGCAGGGTTTAAAAAGATCCTGTCCGTAAGCATAACATCTATTTTGTAGCTGAGAACCCGTTGAAAAATCACTATAGACACAGAAGTTAAATAGTTTTCCAAATGTAGTCATAAAAGAGGAATAGAGCAGAGATTAAAAGGGATCGCTCTGCTGTCAAAAAGGAGTCACATTCCTCTGCTTCCGTGACAGACAAGCTCACAAGTGAATGGCAAAGATTGTGAAGCCTTAACCAGATTTGGGAAAGACGTTTTCATCTTTTCTCTTCACCTCTGAAGATGCATGTGCTAGATTATCAACAAGGGTGACTACTGACAATTCCAAACACCCTGAATGCAGTGCCCGCCCCGCAAGAGGCAATCTACGAGTCCGGCAGAAGTAACACCTGCTGGAGTGTGTGGCTGGTAGGGCGATAATATGGGTGTGATCATTTATAGTTTCAATGTGAACATTTCACCTAAAATGTCATATGGTGTGACTGAGTGTGATATGGTTATCTTGCAGAATTACAGGCTTAAGATTTTGTAATAAAAGATTTTAATCATAAAAAAGGGGCATTATTTGCGCCAGACCCTGTATTTCCTGTCCCTTCAATCTGGATTTCCTTTTCCTTTCAGGACTTGCTATGACCAACTGAATGCAGCAGAAGAGGCTGAATGTGGCTTCTGGGCCTAGCCCTTGACAGAACTTGTAGCCTCAAATTCCCCCCCCCCCATGGAAGTCAACTCCAATGTAAAGAAGTTGAACTAATCCTATGGAGACACAAAGGCCTAACGAAGCAAGCAAGAGACACCAAAAGCTGAGAGACTTCTTTTAAAGTAAGAGAGGCCCAGCCCCAACCTGTGTGGCTCAGTCTGTTGTGCATCACGCTGCAAACCGAAAGGCTGCCAGTTGGATTCTGGTCAGGGCCCATGCCTGGGTTGCAGGTTCAGTCCCAGATCAGGGCCACGTACGAGAGGCAACCGATCCAATCCGTATTTCTCTCTCACATCAATGTTTCTCTCCCTCTCTTTCTCCCTCCTTTCCCTCCTCTCTAAAAATAAATAAAATCTTAAGGTGGGGGCCCAGCCAGGCCCCAGCCATTCCAAGCCAGTCCAACTGGGACACCAGACATGTGAGCGAAGCCATCTTAGATCCTCCAGTCCCACTTAAGTGGCCCTAGCCAACAAACACCAGATGGAGCAGAGACAAGCTGTCTCAGCAGAGTCTTGCCCAAATTGCAGAATCACGTAACAATAGTGGTTGCTCAGCAGTGCTTTGTTGCGTAGAAATAGGTAACTGAAACAGAGGCATATTAAAATGATATGTGAAGAAAGCAATAAGGGGGCTTCCATAAATGTGTCTGGGACCTTCTGCTTCAGCTTTAAGTTCCGCGAAGGTCAAACCCTTAGATAACTACCCGATTGCTGCTAAATTCTCTGTACCCCGTACATAGTGAGAAAGTAACAACAATTTAACTAATTGATTGACTTTATCACTTCATGCAAGTGACAGATTGACATGTAACTTATTTTAGCCATTTAATGTGTGGATGAGGATTATAAATAACTTCAAATTCTTGTTATGAGGATACTTCCTGAGATTTGCATTTATGCTAAAAACATTTCACAGTTGCTTCCTGACATGCGACTTCAAAGTAACCCAGCAAATAGGTAGGACCCATACGTGGAAGGAACAACAATTTTTGAAGCAACAGTTATTACAGGACATAATGATCCTTAACATGCTAATTGTTTGTCTCAACTATACCCAAGGAAGTGCTGTAAGATTTAATTTTTCCCCTTGGTGGAAATTCTTTCCTTTGTTATTTCTTTCCTGCAAGGTAATTTGCATTTGAAAAAAAAAATGCTTCCTACTGTTTTTCCATCATTGCAAACCTTCATTAAAGAAGTAAGAGTAAAATTATGCATTTCCATCATAGAGCTATCATAGCAGTGTGGGACAAACTCGTAATTTTACATACTGCTAATTTTTGCAGCAGTAGCTATCACTGTAGAGCCCGTAACATTTCGTTTTTCTAGACCTGTCAGCCCTGAGAATCATATTAAAATCTCTGCAAGCCTTGGTCAATGGTGTTGACAGGATGAATTTAAGAAATGAACAATGGAAGTTTCTAACAACCGTTCTGCAGTCGATGTCCCTGAAGAGGGACTGCTCCAATGAGCTTCCTCTGTTTGCAAAGGGTTATAGAGAATTCAGAAAATGACTGAATCATTGTAGGTTCCCATTCTCAGGCACAGAATTAAAATCCTTTGGACAAGAGACAAAGGAGTAATTTTATATGACTAAGCTTTACAATGCTAACGTTTCAAGATACTAAATTCGCATCTTCCATTTTATCAATGAACATTATTTAAATGAGCATGTTGGAAAAATAAATAAGCTTTACGCCTTTTAAAATGTGACTGGCTGGCCACAATAAGAAGACTCCTGAAGAGAAAATCTAGCCTTCCAAAACTAAAAGGGGGAAGATGACAATTTTTCCACCCACTCAATTTCTCTGTTGTTCTTACTACCCAGTGGATTGATTTCACAAATGCACAGGGTTTGCTGTCAACAGGAAATCAACTGCACTGCTGCCTGGAGCAACGCTGATCTCAAGCAGTCATCAAGTCAGGGCTATTCCACGCCTGAACAACGTTAATTCACAAAAATCCCAGCGTCGGAAGCATCTGTAAGGTCATTTAGCTCTACTCTTTAGCTTGAGCATAGGCCCCCTCTACAAAACCCATTCAGATGGTCCTAAGACTTCTCCTTCAGCATTTTCAATAACTAGGAGGTCATCCCCCTTCTCAGGTGGCCCATTCTCTCTTCGGGTGGTTCTAAATAAAACAGATCTCCCTAATGTGAACCCGAAACCTCTTCCCTATTTCTTCTATCCATTGGTCTAGTGTAGGCTCTAGCTGAACACCCTCGCAACCCCCCTCAAATATAGTAAATCATTTCTGCCACCTTAATTTTCTTTCAAGAAATATGAAGTTATGAGGTTCAAGTTCTTTCAACTCTTTCTCTTTAGTCATGAGTTCTAGAGCAGCATTTCTTAAAACATAGAGAAAGAGGAATTTTAGTAACCTCTGGGTTAAATACATTTAAATAAATTTCTTTCTTACAGAGCTTCTTAGGAATTTTTATGCTGCTAAGTATTGTAATTCTCCAAACACAGGGAAGGGGAGGATGACTTACCTCTCTTACTACTTCATGGAACACACACTTTGGGATATGTTGTGTTAGGCCAATTAAAATCCCGATTCTCTCCTCTGACAACAATTCAGCTTACCAATTTACCCATAATTAGACCCAACACTCAGGGGAGGGCTAGGCTGACCAGTGGAAGCAGGAAGGACAAGCAGTAGCTGGTTCTGAATACTATCCATCCAGACCTGGCGCACCAATCTAACAGCTTCCAACTGCCAGCACCTGAGACTACAGATGTTCCTCCATTTACAGGGGGGTTACATCCCGATAAACCCACTGTAAGTTGAACATATTGTAAGCCGAAAATGCATTTAATACACCTAACGTACAGAACACCACGGCTTAGCTTAGCCTACTTTAACCATGCTCAGCACACTTACATTAGTCTACAGTTGGGCAAAATCATCTCACAGGATGAACACACTGTAGTTGATGGGTTGTTTGCCCTCGCGATCACACGGCTGACTGGGAGCTGCCGCTCACTGCTGCTGCCCAGCAACACCAGAGAGCATCATACAGCATATTGCTAGCTCAGGAAAAGGTCAAAATTTCCAGCGCATTTTCTACCGAATGTGTATCAGTTTAACATCATCGTAAAGATGAAAAACTGTAAGTTGAACCACCATAAGTCAGGGACCAGCTAGAATTGCTTGAGGACTTTCTCCAGCCACCAGAGCCCCCTTGGTCTAGGCTGCATAATGCCAGGGAGCTAATGCACCTGGTGGAAGCCCCCAGTCAAAGACAGAAGGTGAGCTGTAGGATAAATACCCAGCTCCCTTGCCCCTGAGATATGATCACACTGCAGCATATTCTATACTTTCGCAGCAGGACTGTCCAGAGTGATACCTGGCTTTGTAACAGATGTGTCATAGACAGAGTAATGGCCGCCCAAAAAATGTTCACGTGCTAACCGTCAGAACCCAGGAATACGTTATTACATGGCAAATGGGAATTAAGGTTGTTAATCAGCTGAGCTTAAAATAGGGAGACTATCCTGGAATGTCTGGGTATACCCAATGTCATCACAAGGGTGCTTAAAAGTGAAGGAGAAGGCAAGAGAGGAGAGTCAGAAGAAGATGGGACTGTGGGTGAACGGTCAAAGAAATTCAACTTTGTGAATTTGGAAGGTGGAGGAAAAGGGCCATGAGCCAAGGAAGGTGAACCATTTCTAGAAGCTAGAAAAGTCAAGAAAATAGACTCTTCCAGAAGGGAAAGCAGCCCTGTCAACACCTTGTGTTCAGCCCAGTGACACCTAGGTCGGACTCCTAATCTACAGAACAAGAAGCTAATAAAGTGACATTGTTTAACGCCATTAAGTTTGTAATAATTCATTACGGCAGCCATAGAAAACTCCTATGACACACCTTATTGGCTTCCTACCCTCATCTCACTTCCTCTCTCCCGTGCTGGGGTTCCCTGGTGTCACCTTCCAAAAGAACTATTTGTGCTTCAATCCTTGTCATAGGGTCTGCTTCTGAGGAAGCCCAAATCAAAACCGTATTCAATCAAATTTAAACGATCATGTATCCAAGCCAAAACACAAGAAGACTAAACTTCTAAAATCAAGACAATTTTCTGTGCATTAAATCACCAGAGCAAGCAAAGGCGCCTAAGAAAAGTGGCGATATTACCAACAATGAATATTATCAGAATTGCCATATAGAAAGAAATTCTGAATTCCATAAGTCTACAGTCTGTTGCTATTAGTGGCCTTTAAACTAATATCCCTAACTCTAGACACTGCCAATTTTGGAACTATTGTAGAGCTACCCAGGTTATATTCCTAAAGACAAATTTGATTATCTTTACTTGCTCAAAAACCTCAATATTTTCTATTGCCATTTAATGTCCAGGCTCCTTACCTAGCATTCGCAGCCCTCCAATATCAAACATCAACCTTCTTTTCCAGGCTTCTTTTCCACTCTTTCCCTTCATATACCACTTGGACTAGCCAAACTAGAGTCTTTACTCTACAAGCACACTTCTTTCCTTTTCTCACATTGTTTCCTCTCTCTGGAATAGTTTTAGACCCATCACCATCAATTCAAATCGCAACAACCCTTCATGATCCAAACATGTGCAGTTTGAGTCAATGCGTACGTGAATAAATGCATAAAAATGAAAGCTACCTGTGCACTAGTTGGCTTTTCTGTGCGGTCATACACCCTGGTAGGAAGAATCAGAAAACAGATACCTAAAATGGTGAGAGGGGCGCCAGCCCACGCCGGGTTCCATGCTGTCTTTCTGCTGCACAACCACTCGCTTTGGTTTTCGTTTTGTTGGTGTTGTTGCTTTTTACTTCTACGCTCTGCCAAAGCAGCCTGCTCTTCCTTATTAGTCAACAACTGCTTTCTTTACTCATGTACTTACCGAGGATATTCTGTTCCCCAAAAGAAAGGCTTCTGGAGCTCTCCTGCTGGAAATCCTGGGAGAAAGACAAAGAAACAAAATTGTAAGGGATACAGACATTGATTTCATGATACTAAGTACCCGGTTCCAGCTTTAGCATTGAAGTTTCAAAGGCCTATAGGAAAGGTACTCATGGAGTTGGGGCGCTCTAAGAGATCCAACTATTACTAAGATGGTATTGAATGAACTGAATTTAAAATAAGTGCATTGCATAAATGTCAAGGAAATCATTTTTCATGGACACACTACTGGCAGTGTCCAGCCTGCTGTGAACTGGAGTCCTTCATACACAGAGTGTGCAGGAGGCCCCCAGCTATCCAGCAGCTTGGCCCTAATACAGAAAGGCCACCTTCATGGACACACAACCTGTGCGATCGCACAGGGCCTCCCATGCAGAAGGACCCTGAACTTGACTTCATGTTCTGCTGCCACTGTCTTGAAACAAAATTTTATCTTTGAATGTGATTTTGTTAAGGAGCATCCAACGGGACAAGGAAGCATGTGTGCGAGCAAAGGAGCCATGCACGATATGCGTGCCCACGGTTCCTAGATGCCTCATTCACATAAAATATTCATGTTACTGCCCAGGAGCACAGAACTCCTGCAGACCCATACTGTATGGGAGTTCAGCAAGACTCAAAGCAAGTACAAGGTAAGCATGTTACATCCAGGACCGAGCAGGTGGGGGTTCTGACAGCCCCAGAGGGCTCTTTCCATTGGAACCAGATTTGGCTTTGATAGGCATTCTAAGAAACATGAATGATTAAGGAGCCCTGTCAAACTCTTTCATTGTCCCATTACTTCTGCACATTAGCCAACCACATACACCAAAAATGATGACAGAGAAGAAAAGGGAAAGATGAAGTGAGCCATAGTTTCTTTTCCTTGCAGTCCTTTCGCACTCATCAGTAAGCCAAAGGTAGAGAGAGTGTCGGTAGAATGTGTGTGTATGAAGAAGTGAAATAAAAACAGGTGAGTTAGTTTTGTGCACCGTTTCTACTGGTCCGGTTAAGAACAAAATACACGCACGTACAAGCTACAAAATACAAACTGTATACTTTCGGTGATTTCACATACAAGTTGAAAGCTCTTATATTTGCATTTAAAACTGGCATTGTACAATATAAAGGTGAACAGTAAACTTATGCTGAAGATTTAAAATTTTAATTTTCCTAATAGTAGTAAATGGCAAATTTTAATAAATGACACGTCTAGAGAGGGAGAGGCCGCAGAAGGCAGGATAAAGCTTTATATTTTAGCACCTTTAATAGTACTTTTTCCTGCTTTCTGAACAAGGGGCCCCCCATATTTTTATTTTGCACTGCACCCTGCAAATGATGTAGCTGGCCCTGGGTAGAGATGAGTGGGAGAAATGTTTTGCTTTGCCATTGCAGCTCACTACTAAGTTTAACAGCCTGAGTGGATCCTCGGAGCTGCACTTGCAAGTCATCGCAAGAATAGTAACAAAAACAGAGAAAGAGAGACGCCTTCTCCAGTGTTCTTGCCAGAGCCACTATGCAAAGCCCCTTGAGACTGAAAGTTGTTTTTATCAGTTAAAAGGCTTTATCAACATTCTTTCTACCTGCCCTCCATGGCAGGACGCTGTGAGAAATGAAGGTAGGAAAGCGAGTTCTTAATTTAGAAATGAAATGCTAATTCTATTTATTTGTATGTACGATATATTCTTTATATTCTCTTAATAATATCATAGTTTGAGGTTTCAAGGTGAGAAAATCTAATTGCAAAACAGAAATGATTCCAGAGAGCGGTTCTCTCTCTTCCTGCTGCTCTCACATAAAGGAAAATGCATCTGAATTTGAAAGACAACATCCTAGTCATCGTGTAAATGACTTTAATATCGTGTGTCTTTATATCAATATCCCATCCTCTTGTTGGCAATTACTTTTAGTACCTCATTCTGATCTTGAAATATATACCTGTGTTTTGCTGTGCATAATGTGAACCTTTTTGCCCAAAGTTTTGAGGGAAAAATAAGGATGCACATTATACATGGGTATAATAATAATTACATACCATGGGTATAATAATGGATATAATAATCCCATGTCTAATGTGCACAAAAATGTGGGTGCACATTACGTACGGAGCACATTATACACAGCAAAATACGGTGTTTATGTATATACACACATATACTACACATATATGCAAACCACAGTGCTTATATGAAAATTCTACCTCACACATTATATCATCAAAAAACAATGGTATTTCTAATAGGAACAATGATCATAAACCAACGCGATTTAATTAACTCGATCATTCTGGCTTTCCTACTTGGTAATGTACCCACTGGAAGCATTTATGTCCACAGCCAATCTCTTTACAGGAAAACATCTGACACCTGCACGAGCCTCCATTTCTGGCGCTTTCGCTGGTAGAGGCCCCGCACTCGCAGGCGGCAGGCAGCCCTCACACTCCCTGATCAGCTGTATCTTCCCAGCTTGTCTGGGCCATGGAGCCCAACACTGATCAACGGAAGAATCTGATGGCCTCGGGACTGTTTTGCTGAAGTGAATGGATTAACAGTTTAAGCTGCATTTTTGGAGATGTCAACTGGCAAGAGTGACAGATTGAATCCCAACAGGGCCAACTCCATATCTTATCTCATGAAGTGGATTAAGTTGCATTTAGCAAAGGTGGAAGTAAAAAAGTAAAGAAAGAAATGAAAAGGGAATTCTTTTTCTCTCTCCTTTTAATAGGATTTGTCAGGTTTTCTTGCATATCTATTTGATGTGCCTTCTTCCCCATTTCGGCACTGCCTCACCACCTGTTTCTCTTTTAAAGAAGCTCTCTTTTCTACCAGTATATTTCCGGGAGGCATTCGTCACAGCGTAAATGTGTGTGTACACGCATCCATATGTATGTGTGTATATACATGTATATGAACATAAGAGATGGGGAGGGAGAAGAAAGAGAAATGTAACTATTGGGATAGCAAAAACTAATGAATTTGATAATAGCTAATATTGTCCAGGGTGTATGGAAAGCATGTTGGTGCAAGTATATGTCATTGCAAGCATTTTGGAGAGAGCGATTTAGTTATCTGCTAATGCCTTAAATACCATTTAGTAGTAAGCGCTGCTATAGAGAAAGCTCAAAAAGATGTTATCAAATGAAGAAAAGTGAGATTGGTGAAAAAAACAGCATTCAGTGGTGTATGGGGCCCATTCATATGTGGCATGTGTAAACGTATGTAGATAAAGTCAGTTCTGCTTATAACACTCGTACTGAAGAGGCAAATTTGTTCCACCATGACTGATATATTAGCAGAAAACTTGGGGCAATAAGGACATAGAATTCAACCCAGGAAGGCAATAGTTCTCATAACACCCTTATATGCTCAGCCACTTAAAAGACAGTGGGTATCTTGAACACAGCAGACTCGATCCAGGATGAAGTGGAGGCAGACCTCAACTCGTGGGTTCCTTGGGCCACTTTGGCTGAAGAGCAGGTTCAGGGTATTGGTAGTGTTTTTTCTGAACTCGGTCCTGCAGGTATATCTAGGCTTCTGTGAGTGGAGAAACCATGTGCGCACAGAGTACAATCCCTCTAGCCTCTAACGACACAGCTTGGTCTCCTGCAGGAGGAAGGGTCCACAATGGAGACTACTGCACTCCCTGGCTGTGTTCATCTACTTTTCCCACCTACTCATGTCCCCATTTTCTCATTGTTTGTACATTCTGTTTCTGTGATTTAAATTTTTAATAAAATTAAAATATAAAAAAACTGGGGCAAAACTCCAATTTCACGTTTGCTTATGTGCCATTTCCTTCCCAAGATATGCTAGATGAAGGCAGAAAACTGCACCTAAATGAGCTAAGCCACGTAGGAATACACAAACTGCACACATCGCAACATGGACCAACTACCTCCATTCACTGCATATGTTAAAAGCCACCTCTGATATCAAAACTTCCCTTTCAATTTCACATAACCCTCCTTCGTCCACTGAACAATAACTCACTAGCTGGAAGTCCTCCAGAGCCCACTTCCACAAGTAAATTTCAGGTCTTTTCCAGGAAAAGCACCACATTCACTGTAGCATTTATATATTTACCCATTTAACATGGGCAAAAACTGTGCTATTGTTTTCATTAAGCGCCTAGATTTCATTTTGTGTTGCCAATAAAGTTTCCGATTATTGTGTACCTAACCCCTTTTTGTCCATAAGCTTTGTGGCTTTTATTGTACAATTTGGCATAGCACAGTGATGTTTAGGAACATGTATGTCACATTATAGCAGAACTAACTGTGTATGTATGTATGTACGTACGTATGTATGTATAAAATATATCTGTGTGCATATATACACATATATTCCTACTAGTGCTTCTCAAATTTTACCATGCATCAGAATCACCTGAAGGGCTTATTGAAATGCAGAGTACTGGGCCCCACCCTTTGAGTTTCTGAGTCAGTAGGTCCTCAGGAGGGGGCGAAGAATCTGCATCTCTAACAAGCTTGCCTGTGATGCTGATGCTGCTGTTCCAGGGTCCACACTTTAAGAACCACTGCGTGACAGCATGGATGGAACTGGAGAGCATCATGTTAAGTGAAATAAGCCAGGTGGTGAAAGACAAATACCATATGATCTCACCTATAAGAGGAACTTAATCAACAAAACAAACAAGCAAGCAAAATAGAACCAGAGACATGGATATAAAGAACAAATTAATACTCACCTGGCAGGGGAGATACCATGATCACAAAACTGACAGTAACCAATGGGGAGGAAGAAGGGGGATAAGGGAGGAAAGAAGGGGAAGGGTCCTCAAGGAATATGTATAAAGGACCCATGGACAAAGCTGAAGGGGGTAGGATTGAGGGTCGGGGTGGGAGGTGGGGATGGGTAGGGTGGGAGAAAGTGGTGGCGGGAAAATGGAGACAACTGTACTTGAACGACAATAAAAAAAAAAGAATGACTGCCCAGTCACTGGCTCACGTACACTGTGGGGTCGTGGCTCAGTCTGTAGATTGCCATGTTGCTATAATTAAGAAACGTGCAACAAACAAAATATCCATTGGGGGGTGAATGACAATTATGTATAACCATATTATGGACTGCTATGCAGCAAATGAAAAGAAAAACGCAGGCCTCACCAGGCTAGCATGAAAAAAATCCAAGACATATTGCTGGAATACAGCAAGGCACAAATACAGATATAAATACCTTTTGTATCTTTAAATTAATATCCTATCAGTATAAGTATACTGGTGGGTCAAAAGTAGGTTTACAGTTGCGAGTATGAGAAACACAGAGTTTATTCTTTTTTTCAAGATTTTATTTCTTTATTTCTAGAGAGAGGGGAAGGGAGGGAGAGAGAGAGGGACAGAAACATCAATGTGTGGTTGCTTCCCATGCACCCGCAACTGGGGATCTGGCCCGCAACCCAGGCATGTGCCCTGACTGGGAATCGAACCAGCTACCCTTTGGTTTGCAGGCTGGCACTCAATCCACTGAGCCACACCAGCCAGGCTTATTCTTGTATTATTTATTAATTTTGCATTATTTCCCGTATATACAACTGCAAACCTACTTTTGCCAACACTCCAATGTATGTGAATGTACATAAAAGGTCTGTAAAATATGTATCAAAGTGATCACAGTGGTTACCTCCTGGAGATAGCTGAGATTTGGAGTAATGGAGAGCTAAAGGAGCTTTGGATATAAATGTAATGTTTTTACATTTGATTAATCAAAGGTAATCAATGTGTGTAATTAAAATTAACTCTTTTAGAAATAAATGTGCATATTACAGAAAATTCTAAATGCTATCAAAAAACAGTTTATACTTAACTAAGTCTACATAGTAGTATTTTGTTCTTACATTTCTTAACACCTTCAAGTTTCATTTCTATTTCAAGGAAAAATACAGATTATGATTACAAAATCCCAAAGACTAAAATTCTGACGAAAGAAAGGATTAGTGTCTACACGTTGTAATAACCTCATTATTTGTTAGCAAAAATTTCTCTTTTTCCATCCTGCACCCAGAAAAACCACTGAGGCCTTCATTTGATTTTCTAGTTGAGTTAACCTTTCATTTTTACAGGAGTTTCTCCTAACTCTCATATCAGTGAATACTGATTAACCTGGGTAGAGTCTTAGCAAAATGCTGACCATTAAACACATAGACTGTTTTGTTAAGGACACAGTGGCCAAAGAACTGATCGCGTTCAGAGGGTGATTCACCCAGGCAGGTTCAACTATTTGAGCTTTACAGCCGTAAACTTATACCCTAACTATAGCTGCAGCTTTCCAGGAAAAGTTAAATGCCTTGACGTGTCTCGGTTTCAGTATCCATTTTATTTACTGCAAAATGACATTAGCCAGGTTTTTCAGTATACACAAAGATAGAGATGAAAACAAAATTAGCCCAGTATCCCACAGCTGAGACCTAAGGAAACACGCGCGCGCACACACACACGTACGTACATACACATACACTCAGATATAGCACATTCACACTACACTACATGGGAATACATGAAAAAAATAGTGATTTCCCTTTTCCCCCACTCCTACCCTACCTGGAACTTTCTTTCCACTGTTATCTGCATAGTTAGCTTCAGATATTTACCCAAACGTCACTTCTCACTAAGGCCTTCCCTGGTGCTTTTTAAAGAAGAGATGTGTTATCCTGTCTCCTTTTCTTGCTGTACATTTCACCGTAATACAACCATCATTGATACTCCGCATTTTACTTTATATATTATTGTCTGTCTTTCCCCAGTGAGAATGCAAGCTTCATAACAAATGGAATTTTTATTTTATTTGTTTTTTATTATCTTCCACTGCAGTATCCCCAGAGCTGGAACGCTACTTGGCATGTGGCAAGCACTCAGTAAATGCTCACCGAGTGGATGGAATCTGTACCTTGTGAAACTCAAGGAGGTGACTGTGTTAAGAAGCACCTACACTTATGAGCACTTCTTGCTGGCCAAGGTCTGACTACATGAGAGTATTACTCATACCAATGTGCTACTTCTCGAAGGTGCCGTATTCAATACCACAATGGGGGTACGTTCCATTATTCAAGTTTTGGGGTTCATTTCCCTATGTTAGGAATTTTGTTGGTTCCATTCTCTTGTGTTCGTGGCATAACTCGTGTAGTTTTGAGGTCAGCACAATTTTTCCAATAAACTCTCAATCAGAATTCCATTATTGACAAATGAAAAGCCCTGCCCAGCTCCACACAAGTTCCGTCACCCCTGTGTCCTCTTAGCTCTCTAAGAGAATAAAAGCAAGATATTCTCCTCGTTTATGGTTGTAGCATATGCTGAAAAAGGAAAATCAGGGAAAACACTTAGATCAGATTCCTCTGGTCCTAACACTATTGGAAATCATCTTTTCTCCCTACATTCTTTGTATGCTTTCATGAATGTTAGTGAAGCTCCACAGCCCCATGAATTTGAAGTTGCATGCCCGGAAGTGCATGTTTCACGCAAGTTCCCATGGAGCAAATATTTGAAAGCATTACCTTCCAACGTTTTACGTTATTTGTGTACAGGGACACTTACCAACAGGGATTATTTTATGACGACTGTCGCCAGACTCTCACATCTTTTTCTATTGTTTCCATGTTTGGTCAGATTTAACAAAATGGGAGGCATCCAACTTTCATTTGACAAATGCAGAGCACCTGCTTCTTCCCTTTCCTTATAGTAAACTTTGGTAAACTCGCTAATGTGATGCAAGGCAACTCGCACTCATCTAAATTTGGGAACAGTGCATTCTTAAATTCAATCTTTCCTTTGACTCCTTTGAAGGAATTAGCATTATTGAATTTGTTCAGTTAAGATTCCTCCAGTCGCCTCCGGGGCAGAAGTGGCGCAGTCAGCCAGGGGCAAATGACGAAGTAAGTTCAGTCCAAAGGATGGTGATGGAGGGGAAATTCTAGAGGATCCAAAGGGCTTGAGGATGCGTGGACCAAAGTACACACTCAACTGTTTATGTAATTAAATCCATTTCCATATATGTTCTAGCTGCTTTCACCAGAGAGATATACTTGGGTTTCCCACGGAATATGTATCTGTGTCTGTTTCCTTTCACTATGCGTGTCTGTAATATTTGTGTTAAGGGACCGGCTGTATCACATTACATTCATTACATTGTTATTATTAGTTTTGTCAAATAATAGGATGTTTGGTGTTTTGCATGGATTTATGATTGTATTAATGTGCCTTTATTCTAGCACGTGTTATGACAGTTATTTTCAAAAGCCTAAGTGTATGCTTATATTACTGAACTAATCCATGTTATCAGTCCACATTTCGGAGCTTACTGCAACATTATTATACTTCTTGGTGGGAGTCACTTGTAGTTCTGCTGACCTATTTGATTTGACGTGTCCTGTACAATTACTTGTAGTTCTACAGTTCACTAAATAGACATATTTTATGACCCTAATTTTAGAGATGTTAGTCTATTTAAATCACATTATAAAAACAACTGGGAATCATTGTGTGTGGTTATGATGCTGCTATTTCCACACATAATCACTGACCATTATCATTTATAAACGCTCTATGATGTTCCAAGCAACAAAAGTAACTTTAGAGGTACAAATGTCCTCAAAGAATTTACAACCTAGTGAGAGGGAAAGGATAAAACCGTGGGGTGGGGGGTAATCCTATTTTGCAAGATCTAGAGAAGAAGGGCAACTGATACCAAACCTCTCTAAAGTGAATTTTTAATTAAAAGGTTTTAAATTCAGCACAGACACAAAATACCGGATACATGGGAGTAGATGTGTAGAGGTCTTCTGGGAGAGGGGTTATCTACACACAGGCCTATACCAAGGGGAACGTCAACTAGGTGTTGAGGTAGGAACAGTTTAGGACACTGGTCCTCGGAGTGAAGTCCCAGAGCATCAGCAGCAGCATCACCAGGGCATTTGCGAGAGATGCAAATTATTGGGCCCCACTGCAGACCTACTAAACACAAAGTCTAGGGGTGGGGTCCAAAGTTTTCAGCAGGCCCTCTAGGTTATTCTGGGGCATGCTAGTTGAGACCCACTGGTTTAGGTCAGGATAAAGATTCTCCACCCCAACTGCACGTTAGAATCCCCGAGGAGATCTGTTAAAATACAGCCATGGTCAACCCCTGCTCCAGACCTATTAAGCCACAATTTTCTGGGACGGAGCTGTGAGCATCAGTGTGCTTTAAAAGCTCCCCAGGTGATCCTAATGTGCAAACAATTTCAGAACTCTTGGTTTATTTAGTAAAAATAAGGAACCACTTATATTTCACTTAGCTGATATATATAAATCAGCCCTCCTGTCTCATTCTTCTCTCTTCACCACTTCTCAACAACATGCTGGTGACGTACGACTAAATATTTGTATTATAATTTTGCAGAGTATTCTTTCAAAACTAAAACTTTACATGACTTACAAATGATGACTGTACAAAAACACGAAAAAAGTTTTAATTGCCCCTGCCTTGGAAAATCCAGGATGAATGCTCACTCTAAGAAAGAGGGAGTGTTACATCTTATATCAGGATTAGTTCTTGTAATCAGACAAACCAGATACCATTCTTCTGGAATCTAGGGGGCCATCAATTGAGACATGGAAATTGCTGCAATTACAAAGCTCTTTTGGTTATGTTTTTCGCTGTATAGGTATTTCATTGTCATCCCTGCTAAGATTAATAGCGGCTTTTTTTTTTTTTCCCCAATTTGGCACCTTGCAGTAGTTTGGTGAAAACCAACCTTCCCCTTTCCAGAAAGTATCAAATTCTAACAGCTGTGAGTCACGTCAAGGGATTCAGCAAGATGCCTTTGCCATCTGCTGGCTTCCTGCAGGTAACCTCCTGCCACCGCATCTATCAGCCTAGAACTGACAAGCAGAAGGCAGCTTCTAAAATCTGCCCTCCATCTTGAAACCTTCTCTACTGGCCCTTCTATTCTTATGCTGCCATAATTACCTTCAGGCTGCAACGAAGAGAACCTCCTCTTCTTCCCCAGGATGACTGACCATCCTATTTGCCCAGGACGGGAGGGGCTCCTGGGATGCGCAATTTCAGTGCCCAAATTGGGACAGTCCCAAACAAACCAGAATGAGTTAGTTCCCCTATCTTTACTCAAGCAAGCAGGATTTCTTTTTAATTTGCTGCATTTTTATCGCTCACTGCTTCCCCGACTTCATCATCTAGCAGAGGTTTGATGGTTAAACTCTTAAAACGCGAATTGCTGGGCCCACCCCCAGAGTTTCTGATTGGGTGAGTCAGGGGTGGGACCAGATAATGCTCATTTATCACAAGTGGATGCTAATGCTGTTGATCCACGGACCACACTTTGAGAACCATTGCTATAGTTTACCATCTGGCAGCGAAAACACAAACTTCCTCCCACTTGAAGGAAATACTCCACTTACATTCCAAAAAATGCCTTTCATACACACAATCAATGCCTTAAGTATTCAAAACTGACACTAGAAGCAGTGATGTTTAGCCCAGGCCTGGGAAAATAGTAGATTCTCAACAAATACTTGTGTGGGTTCATCATCCATATCTGGGTATGAGATAGTGGTCTCAAGAATAAAAATGTGACTAACATTTTCTCCCATATCAATTGGACAAAAAAACTGAGTCTCCTTATTCATCTCCTCCAATAGCATCTTTACAAGGTATACTTGGCAAGAAAGAAAATCTCATCTATTATTAGCGGAAATATAAACTGGTACCCCTTTTCTCAAGAGAAGTCAAGTACAATGTATTTTAAAATCCCTAAACCTGGTCGTATGGATAACATTTGACTCAGCAATTCCTCCACATCTAGGAATTTTACCCTTCAACCTTAGTCTCAGATTTGCACAGACTTAGCCACAACACAACAGAGTTTTTATTGTTATTCTATTACAGTTGTCCCAGTTTTTCCCCCTTCCCCCTCCTCCGTCCATCCCACCCCCACCCACAGTCAGTCCCCACCCTGTTGTCCGTGCCCATGGGTCATCCATACATGTTTTTTGACTGACCCTTTCCCTTCTTTCCACTATCACCCTTCTCTCCTCCTCCCCTCTGGCAGCTGTTCATTAGAGTCTATACATTATTGGAGGGTTTTTTTTTAATAATAGTGAAACACCCTACATGTCTGTTGTTAAGAAAGTAAAGAAAATTTAAAGGGTTTTATTTGGTGAAATACTATGCATGATGACTTAGAAGAATATGTAACAGATGAAAATACCCAGATTACCATGTTCAGTGATGGGGGAGCAGTATCACTGGACGAGTCCATATTAAATTTCAATTTTAAACCACGTATATGTAAACATGAGTTTGAGTGGTTTTCAACAAAATTAGTAACCGTGACTATTTTTAAATGATATTAACTTTAATTTTTAACTTATCTAAAAGTTTTTTTGGCATTTTCTCTGATAAATATAAACTATGTTTGTTATAAGGGTCAAAGACAATTGATTTTTTCCCAAGGGAGGCCGTGTGAAATTGTGACCGTCAAGATGAATGACTGAGGCTGCTCCCTGACTTCCTGTCCCAGTCACCACACCTCTTTTACAGCTTCCTGGTGCTCTCCTCACTCTGGCTCACATCCAGGTTGCTTGTGTCCCACTCACACCCTACCTCTTTAGTTGACTCTAATGGTCATTCCATGCTTTCTGCCAGCAGCCCTGCAGCGAACCTGCTCAGTCCTCTACTCTCTGGAAATATTTGTCCTTCCCCATGACTATTTCCAAAGTGCCCTGCGGGTAGCAAATGGGTCCCTATGGGCACTGGTTCTGCACTAAGCACAGTAGCAAGAATGCCATGAGATTGCGGGGCTTCCCAGCTGAGGGTGTCCTTATCCTCCAGTGACACTACCCAGAATGCCATTCTTGGCTGCCTCCTTGGTCAGGCCTCAGAGGCAGGGGCTGTATCGGGACCTCCAGAGGCCTCAACTGAAACAGGACAAGAACATCTTCAAATAGTTGTACCAGGTGCCCTTCAACACTGCTAAGAGCATCACTTGGCAATTGTGCAAACTATTCAAAGTTCGTTCATGATTTAACTTCAGCTCACTTAAAACTTTTTTTATAATGAAATCTTTTTTTTAACATTTTACGTATTCATTTTTAGAGAGGGGGGAAGGGAAGGAGAAACAGAAGAAGAGAAATATCAATGTGTGGTGGCCTCTCATGTGCCCACTACTGGGGACCTGGCTCGCAACCCAGGCATGTGCCCTGACTGGGAATCGAACTGGTGACCCTTTGGTTCACAGCTTGCACTCAATCCACTGAGCTACACCAGCCAGGGTGACTTAAAACTTTTTAAATCTCACAGTAAATTTTGTCAAGTAAAACCTTTTTTGAGAGTATATCTAATTATTCTTTTATACATAGCTTATGACATCTCTCAAATACCCCCCACACACACACTCTACCTCACTCCAAGGATGCAAGGCAATGATGGGGCAGAGCCAAAGGGCTTGCAGAGAGCAACACTCTTACAGGCGGAAATCATGAACTGCTGGTCAGTACTTCGGCCCTTTGGGATATGGAATCAGCAAGACCTGGGGACCACTTGGCCTTCTGACCTTCACCTGGCTGTCCGCACAACATCCTATAAATCTTGTTTCCATACCAAACACAAACACCCACTGCATGGGTGAGGACATAATATAACATACATTAATATCATGCTTTTCACCCTTGTTAGCATGTGTTCATATATATATAATTGCATGTAATTCTCATACTTCCGATCCAGTATGCAACGGGGCATGGTGAAGACTAATAGCACACAATTGGAAAAGCTGAGTTATACTCCCAGCCCTGCAAGTTACTAGCTGTGTGGTCTTTGGCAAGTGAGCCTCGCTGAGCTTCAGTTTCCTCTTCTGTAAAGTGGACCCACAATGCCAAGCTTCACAGCTACTGTGAAGGTTAGAGATAATACAGGGGTGGGCAGATGTCAGTTGTCCATATGGAAAATAATAATTAATAAATGATAATATAAACTCTGTTTCACATACTTACCACTATAAGCCCACTTTTGCCCCACCCTGTCTATGTTAAAATATCCGGCACAATGCTTGGCACATTAATGGTTCTTAGTGAAGAACAGCGGCACGGGACAACTATGATGTCCATTTTATGGGAGTCCTTCACAGCATCAGTGGGAAGCTGGAAAATTGCTACTGGCGTTACCACTGCACAATTATTTGAGAACAGTCTTTTGGGATTTAACTTATTCACTCCCTTTTCCTCCTCACCACGGCCACTGCCTAAATTTACAGCCTCTCCATTCTTTTCTTGAACCATCTGCCAAAACTCCTAACTGGTCCAAGTGCCTCAATCTACCCCCTCTACAAGCCACAATCTTTAAGAATAAAAGTTAAGGAAAAGAAATTTAAGTTCCTTGCCTCCCAAAGAAAACTATACGAGTTCCCTATGGCCTATTCCTCAGCATGGCTTACAAGGCCCTCATCTGCTTCTTCCACATAGCACCTCCCAGCATTCCTTCTTTTCCCTCGCCCAGCATTTGTGACCATATTAACATCTGTTTCTGGGCCATTCTCTGCTGGCTCTGTTGCCTTTGTAACAGCCAGTCCTTCTTCTAGCATTCCCGGTATGTCCCCACCTTCTTTGTCGAGAGAATTTCTTTTTCCTTTTAAAGCCACTCAAATGTCACTTTCATGGAGAAGCCAATCTTGTCTCTCCCAGATTAATTATCCCTCCTCTGTGGTTCCCAGGATGCACTGCACACCCTTCTGTTGCCCATCCATCATGTCTTATAAATGAGTAATAACAAGTCTGTCTCTTCTTACTCCTCAAAAGCAAGGAGTCTTAATAGCTAAGATTTATTGACTATCTACTGTAAACCAGTCTTTCTTCCAAGCATTTTATATACATTATCTCCTTTAATCTTCATGACAACTTTATAGGATAATCACTATTATCTCCATTTTCAAAATAATTAAACTGAGGCTTAAAGATATTTAAGTAACTTGCCCAACGTCGAAAGTTATCAGCAGCCAAGCTAGGAATCAAAATCAAAGCCCACACTCTTAACACTGTACCATAAGACATTATATACCCTAGCACCAGACTCAGTACCTGGCAAGTTGTAACTTCTGTACTAGTTTATCTCTTGCTGTACAATGAAGTACCCCAAAATATAGTGGCTCAAAACGATAAACATTTACTACCTCACAATCGCTCTAGGCGAGGAATTCAGAAACAGCTTCCAGGGGTGGTGTGTCTCAGAGTCTCTCATGAAGTTGCTGTCAAAATACCAGCCTGGGCTGCATCAGTGAAAGGCTCGACTGCACCGGAGGATCTGCTTCCCAGATGGCACACTCACCAGGTGCTGGTTACGGGCAGGAAGTGTCAGGCCTTTCCCACGTGGATCCGTCCACCAGCTTCTTGAGCGCCTTCATGACATGGCTGCCGGCTTCCCGGAGCGATCAATCCAAGAGAGTAAGGCAGAAGCCACAGTGTCTTTTATGACCTAGCCTCAAAAGTCACACTCTGTCATTTCTACAGTATCCCACTGGTCACAGAGGTCAGCCTTATTCAGTGTGAGAGGGACCACACAGGGGTTGAATACCAGGACATGAGACTCACTAGGGTCTCTCGGAATATTAAGGGAATAATTGGAAAAAATTACTAAGAGTTGCTCTGAGTATCAAGATTTCTTCTAGATAATGAGAAATTTGGAATTACGTGGCCATTTCAAATTTCCTTCCTTCCAGCTCCAAAACTATGGAAGACTATTCCCAAAAGTTCCCCCAATACAGCAGCAAGTGGATTCAGGAATTTAATTTCATTAAATTCCAGCAGAGGCCACAGGTGTATATTTGTTAACTTAGCTTCCACTTTATGGCTTCAGGCAGAATCAATGATGTATGAGAAATTCTCCCAGCTTGAAACACAGTTACTTCCTTAACAGCAAAATAAATCTATGTTTCAGGATTAATTTTAATTCCTTATTTTATTTATTTATTTTCAGAGAGAGGGGAAGGGAAGGAGATAGGGAGAGAAACATCAATATGTGGTTGCCTCTCATGCACCCCCCCTCCACGGGGGATCTGGCCTACAACCCAGGCATGTGCCCTGACTGGGAATCGAACTGGCGACCCTTTGGTTCATAGGCCTGCACTCAATCCACTGAGCCACCCCAGCTAGGGCCAGGATTAATTTTATAGTTTGATGCTAACTAAGCCCAGCCTCTGGACAAAGGCTTATGTTCTTTAACAGAATATCTGTCATTAAACTGGGGCAACCAAATCCCCTATGTGCAACAGCAAAGATAATAACAGCGCTGATGTTAGCCCTTAGGCCTTGCCTGTTTACAAGCCAAGGTTTTATTTGCTTAAAATAACTCCATAATACTATTTGAGGCATATGAAGATAAACTACAATGAGGTACTTTGCAGATACACATTGATATTGAGTACATAAAATGAGCTTTATTCTACAGACCAATCCATGTTAGTAGAAATGAAAAGCAAACGTGAGCTGTTCACTCTACCATCCTCTCACTTCCGGTACCACCACCTGATTCGATGCGAAGTAGTTGAAAAGCTGGGTCAGAACATTCGTCAAGGGTCCCTGGATCCCACCCTCTAACAAAAGTGCTCTACAACAGGGATTGGCAAGCTGCAGCCCAGGTAAATAGTTTTAGTGGAACACAGCCATGCTCAGGTGTGTATAAATTGTCTACAATGGCAAAGTTGAGATTTTTTAACAGAGACCACATGGCTCACAAAGAGAAAAACATGTACTACCTGGCCCTTCACAGAAAAGTTTGCTAATCACTAATCTATAACTCTGGAGGCTTGGCCTAGGTAACCTATTATTAATGCCAAATGTCTATGCACGCTATACGCTGTTCCAAATAATTTTATGGGGGGGAATGAGGGTGTCGCTGTACATGTTGAGGTATTACATACATACAAATTTAAATGGTAGAACACAATATGTTTCTACATGTGTATCACCTGTGCAAGCACCTCCCAGATCATGTTTCCTGTGTCCCTTCCCAGTCAATACTGCAACAAAAATAGCCATTATTTTATCTTCTACCACTTAAATCAGAGATTCGTTGGCTTGTTCCTGAACTTAGTGAATGGAGCCATGCAATGCTTCACTGAGCGTTAGGTCAGCAGCGTTCTTACATACTGTAGCCTGGAGCGGAGCCATTTGCTCTTTTTCATTGCTATATAATATTCAACTGTGTGCCTATACCTATTTATGTACCTATTCTTCTGTTCATGGACATCAGGTTCTTTCCAGGCTTCTGCCATTATGAATAAAGCTGCTATGAACACTTGTGCACATGTCCCTTGGTGAGCGTAAGGATCCATCATCAAAAAATGGAATTTCTGGGTTATAGGAGGTATCAACAAACTGTCAGACACTTTTCCAAATTGGTTGTGTTTCTCCAATACACAAAAAATAGTGTTCTAATTGATAAAAATATTTTGAGATCAGAAGTCCAAAATATTTCCTTCCAAATCTTTCATGTCGCTGTTCATTCTATGACAGACTGGCTATCCTGGGCATTTCTGACATTCAGACACACAAACCCCTAACCTTGGCAATGTTTTGGCATTTTTCAAATTCCTCTCACTGAGTCTTCACCCAAAACACTGTGGGCTAGGTAACCTCAACATGGAGCAGATGAGGAAAACAAGGGTCGGGAAGCAGAAACCCCTTGACCAAGGACGTACAGCTCAATCAGTGGCACTCAAGGTCTGCCATTGAGGCTCTCGCGATTTCTCTACTAAAACTAGGCAGAGCCGTTTTGCAATTATCACCAAGGCAGAGGGGCTCAAGCTTGGGCACCCACACCCTCAGCTCCTTGTTTTCGTCTTTAAGTACCTTACCAGTTCAAATATAATTCAATTCAGCAAGAGTTCCTGAGTAAAATTCCCCATACAGCTGACTTAAACCAGTATTATTTCACTGCACTTTGCACCCAGCTTGACAAGGGTAGAAAAATAGGAAAGTCTATCCACCCTGCAAAAAAAATCTAACATTGAAAGATGGTCACAAATCCTAGAGTTTCGCACAAAGCCATGGATTTGCAAAAAAAAAAAAAAAAAAATCTTCTATTTTCTACTCAAGTCTCTACTGCATGCAGAAGCAGGCTTAAGTAGCATAAATCAGAAAATGATAATGGGAACTGAATGAAATTCTCATAAATCACGTTACTAAGTATAGTTACATCTTAGATGTGAAACCCAATTAAACAGATGGCCACATGCTGTCAGAACCAGCCCCTAATCAATAAAGATGTTCATTTTAGAAAATCACCTCAATTTTTCATTTCTTCAGCGAAGCAAATAGAAGGCAGTTGGGGGCTGGGGAAGTCCCAGGAAACCCAGTGGGGTAGTGTATAAGAAGGAACTCCACCTGTCTTAATTTGTAGTCCAGAAAAATCAGAAAGGAGAGAGAAAAAAATCACCCAAAGGATTCCTTGTCATCTTGCCTGGGAATGTAATTTACAATGAGCGCAAGCACTGGTCATTAGGAAAATAGAAACAGCTTGAATCTCTTAATTAAAATATTGCTTCAAATTGTTCATCACAAACCCCCTCTGCTCACGAGCTTTTGAGAAACCACTGGGCCACCCGGAAATGGCGGCTTCTTCAGTAAACCTCTCGTAAGATCAGCTCTTCCCAGACAAGACAAAGGTTGGACAGGGGTTAATCCTGGAGATGTAAATATTATTAGACTTGAATCCCCAAAGGAGCAGTAGGCATTCACCGACACTGGAAAGTGAGTGTGGAGACACTGGTGAAGAGTGTATCTCAATGCCTTTTCTTGCATAAGAGCCGATTCACTAGATCGGTGAAAATGAAATCTACCAATGCCAAAGTGATGACAATGAGAGTTGATGCAAACACTTCTGTACTTCGGAATCCTAACTTTGGAAAACATTTAGTGATATCTGGTAGAGCTGAGTATTTGCATACCCTACAAGCCAGTAAAAATATAGCGGTGCTGTTCACAACAGCAATAACCTAGTGGGGGGTGGGGCGGGAAACGCAGGTCTATCAACAGAAAAGGTTTGTAGAACAAGTAAGCAATCTGGGATACAGTCGCACGATGGAATATTACATGGCAGCGAAAATGAAAGGCTACCGCCACATGCTACATGAATGAGTCTTAATAACATGTTGATTGAAAAAAACACAGTTGCCTAAGATTGCATGCAAAATGCATATCATTCTTTTTATGCTAAAACATAAACAATATATTGTTTAGAGATACTTAAATGATTTAAAATTTATTTTAAAAAACAATGGTATCAGGAATGTTCCAGTTCGTGATTAGGTGGTAGATTTATAGGTGTACGTTTGTCATGTTTTCCTATACTTTATAACTTTATGTGTTCTAGGATGTTACACATATTGTTTTGATGTACCACATATTATATAAAGCATTTTCTTTGAAAATAGATAGTATCAGAATTTTCTATTGCTCAATAGGTTATTCCAAGTAATATAATTCATATTATACAAATATAATTCATATTGTTATAGTGTTTATAATTGATATTCCTAATGCCATCAGTTTCCATATGCAGTAAAATTCTCAACTTGGAGTTAGATCAAAACGTCATGTTGTATATTTTAAATACAGACAATTTTTATTTGTCAATTACGTATCAATAAAGCTGGGGGGAGAAAGCAATGGTATTTTCATGATAATAACGAATATTTTTATAGTAAAGAGAGACATTCAAAACATTCAAAATATTTAACAACCGATTTCATTACATAAATTAATGTAAAAATCAAAAATTACCATCATCTGCTTGTTTTCCTTCTGTTTACTACCTTCCCAGACCAGTCCTGCAGAGACTGCCATTCCCACATGTGGCCACATGGGGGCAGCCCTAAGGAGATGCGCCTGCTGGGACACAGGGCTGTTCTGTCGGGATGAGGGCTAGCAGGGAGGAGCTAGTGTGAGCAGGCAGGTCGCCTCACTGAGAAGGTGGCATTGGAGCAAGTATTTGAAGGCATGGGAGTGTGAACCTTGCAGACCACTTGGGGAAGCTCTCCCATGCCAAGAGAGCCCAGAGTATAAATGGCAGGTGGGAAAATTGTCTCATGCTCCAGGAACACGAAGGAGGCCACTGTGGCTGAACAGAGGGGAGATGAAGGCAGCCTGGTAAGAGCCCTCTGGCCATTGCAAGTAACTTGGCTTCTATTCTGAATGCAACAGGAAGGTGATAACAGGTTCTGAGCAAAGGAGGGAAATAGGGTTGTAAACTCTCTTAAAATGGCCGCAATATTATATTTAGAATAGACTCAAGGGGCATAAGGACAGAAGCAGGGAGGCCAGTGAAGAGGCTATTACATACAGGTATGGGGGGCATGGTCAACCGTGGCAAGTCTTCATAAATTCCATCCCCCACACTCAACAGCATAGAGATGTGCTTAAAGCCATAAGATTAGATATTATTACCAAGCAAGGGAGTGAAGATGGAGACCAGGAAGGGTGAGAGGGTTGGGAGGAATGAGAAACTAGCAGGGGCTCAAGCAGGAGTGGCCGACTCTCTCCCTGACAGGTCACCGCCAACCCGAACTCGCCGTTTCTCATTCTCATGTCCTCATACTTTTTACTACCTATATAGAATTGTCCTGCATGTTTTTCAACCTTATTTATAGAGTAACACACTTGATATTTATTTTCCTAAGTTGTTTTTCCCCCACACAATCTAATATTTGTGAGGCTCATCCAAGTTAATGCATGTGGCTCTAGGTCACTCACTGTTCACTGCTATGTGGCACTCCTTTCTGTAAACATGCCACATCTGATTCATTCTCCTGCGGAGGGATACACAGCTGATTCCCCTTTCCCCCTTGCTGTAAACAATATTGTTATGAGCATTCTCCCATGGGCCTCGCTGTACAGGATTTTTCTAGGGCACTGGTTCTCAAACTCTGTTAGAGTCGCCTGGAGGGCTGAATAAAACAGATTTCTGAGGCCCCTGTGAAAAACACATCTAGGGTGCATTTCTGACAAGTTCCCATGTGAGGCTGGAGCTGTCGGCCAGGACCACACTTTGAGAATCAGAACACTAGGGCAGATGCCAAGAATGCAAGTGATGTTCAGAGATATGCATGTGCATCTTCAGCATTTCTAGGTGTTGCGATTGCTCTGTAAAGTGGACCAATTTACATTTTCACCATCAGTGAGTGCCTGTCTCTGCGCCAACACTTGGTGCTATAAGATTTTTTACTTTGTGCCAATCTGATCTTTAATAATTTTTAAACTTATCATGGCATTTATAATTACATGTGCCCAAAACATGTAAATAGAAGAAACTCAAGACAACATCCTAGGATTAATCAGAATATTTCCAAACTTTTTTCACATACAGATAGTCCCCTCAGGTTCTACAATCTGCCCAGTTACCTGCTTGTTTTTCCCATCGATCCTAAAAAATAAACAAAATGGTACGGACAAAATCTGCATGCAAGACTATTGTGTGAAGAAAAGTGGAAGCGTGCTTCTTTTCATGGCCAACTTCATTTTGGTTTTATTTATCGTAGTTTTCTTTTTACTCAGTGGTGATACAAAGCTTTAAGAAACTTATAAGGTGAACGGAGTGAGGAAACTGGGCATATGGGTATGGAAAGAAACTGCCTTCACCAACACACCTGGTCATTTTGGGGGGTGAAATAAAGAATGCCCTACCCTGACTCACGGTCATGGAAGAGTTCCTTCCATTTTGTACCAGACTAACAAGGAGACAAGAAGCCAAGTACTCACGGATCTGGTTGGTGGATGCACTATAGAAGGCATTGACAGTCGTTGGATTTGTAAACCACCTGTATAGCAGGAGAAACAAGTATCACCAAGTGATCATCATTATCCAGGCAGGAGGGCAGCAAGAACAAACAGAACGTGTTGGAATTTGTTAGCATATAACCAGGGAACAATGGGGATATGAGGCACATGGGGAAATTATTGCTTCAATTTAGGGCTATTGCTCTGCTCAATAAACAATCTCATCCTAAACTGAACATGGTTCGGTGAGAATATATTAACATGCCTGGTTATTCACTGTTGCTAACCTAACAGAAAAAAATCAGTGCCAGTGCCTCTGAAACAGCTTTAACGAGAAATCCTACATTCCAAAGGGCTCTCCCCGCAGATGGAAGCACAGCAACAAGCTCATGTCTGCCAGGCCCTGTTTAATGGGTCCACGGGACAGCTCAGTTACTACACTGCATAGCTTCTGATCTGTCCACATTAAAAGCTTTTGGACTAGTGTTAACACAGAGGGCCATGTGAGGAGAGATTAATAAAGTACAGCTATGCTTCTCAGAGGCTCTGCCTACTCTGGGAGAAAGTCTGCTTGTTTCAGCACCAAAAGAACTAATGACTTGTCTTGCCCCTATCACCAGCTATCTGGGTTATGTCAAAACAGCTGCCTACCTTCTTGGGGCTTGCTTTAGCTATGAAAATAAAGTATTGCATTAGGAGATCTTGGGAGTACCTTCCAGCTATGAAGATTCTATACTCCATTTTAAATGTACGGTAGGTTACTCAGATCAGGGCTCAGCAAATTTTTTTTTTTTTCTGTGAGGAGTCAGATGGTAGACACTGGGTACTTCGCAGGCAATGAAGCAAAAATCAAGAATGTTATATAGGTACTTCTACAGTGAGAGGAATTTTTCCATAAATTTTTAATGAAATCCAAAATATAATAATCAAGTACAATTTATTATAATCCAGGCCTATTAATGAGAGGAATGGTACTGTCTGAGGGCAGGATAACATTTTGCACGATTGGTGTTCAAAGTCAGCACTTCCAACCATCAAATCAACTGCAAACATTTATCTGTAAAAATCATTCTTGGCCCAGGCGCCATACAAAAACAGACAGCAGGCAAGATTTAGCCCACGAGCCACAGCGTGCTGACACCTGACTGAGACAGCCGTGACCTTCAGCCATTGTCCTTTCTGATTAGAACCAAGCAATTTGTTTTAAACTAAACTGCTGAAAATAAACTTGTATAAGTTCCTTTTCAGAATAATGACTTTACTAATTTTATGTTTAACATAGTAATAATTTGTCAGTAATAAGAAACTAGCAGGAAACCCAAGTGTTGATTCCAGTTGGTCCACCCACACCTTCTCCCCACCTATAAAGAAGTCTATGCATATGTCATTTATTATTATTATTATTATTATTATTAGCTAACATTCGTTGAGCACTTACTATGCCCTAGCACTTTCCATTCATAGGCTTTTCCCCATAGCAATTATAACAATTATTAGACCAGTTCACAGATGAGGACAATGAGATTTCAAAGTAGTATATACTTGAACAAAGTCTGGTCTGACTTCAGAGCAGTTCTCTTAAGTATTACATTATAGTGGAGACATTTCTGGACATCAGGAAAGACAGTGTCCCTTCTCTTGTCAAAACTGAAACCTATACTCATTTGCATAAGTGTATTTTTTTCCTTCAACTTTAGGATTACTATTTCAATACATCTTCATGTATTGAAACTTACTGACTGAACTATTTTCCTGAGGAAATAATTGGATGGGAAATCGCCTTTATGGACCTAATATGGCTACCTACAGTAGGCAGAATTATGGCTCCCAAAAGGACATGCGCATACTAATCCTTGGAACCTGTGACTGCAGGTATAATTAAGTTGAAGAACCTGAAAATAGGGAGGTTATCCTGGATTACCCAAGTGGGCCCATTGAAAGCACATGAGCTCTGCTGAGCAGAAAACCTTCTCTGACTGGAACCTGAGAGATGCAACACAGGAGGAGGAGGAAGTCACAGAGATTCCAAGAGCGAAAAGGATTCCCCTGTTTCCGGCTCGGAGATGCAGGATCATATGCAAGGACCAGAGAGAAACTTCTTGAGGGGAAGAGTGGCTCCCAGCTAACAGCCCACAAGGAAGGACAGACCTCAGTTCTGCAACCACAAAAAACTTGAGCTTGGAAGAGGATTCTTCCCAGAGCCTCCTGCTAAGACTTCAGCCAGCTGACACCTTGATTTCAGCCTTGCAAAACCTGGACCGGAGAAATGAGCCAAGCCAACCCACGCTTCTAACCTACAGAACTGTGAAATAATCCATTTGTCATTTTGAGTTGCTAAAGTTGTGGCAATTTATTACAGCAGTAACAGAAAACTAATACACTCCCCAAAGAATCAAGCATTTGTTTGTCTGCTCTTTAGGTCAAGAGAGGGAGAATCTGGGTATCTCTCAACTTGCCTTTCAATGACACTGGACTCAACATAATATGTACAAAAGATTATGTGTATTGCTAGAGCTCATCCCTTCTCTTCCCATTCCTCCCAACTCCACTCCCTTTTGCAAAGAATAAACTTTTAGAACATTAGGGTAAGAGTCATGCAAGAAAAAATATTTCTTTTTTTATATTACTTTTATTTATTTTTAGATAGAAGGGAAAGGAGGGAGAAGAGAAGGAGAGAAACATCACTGTGTGGCTGACTCCTGTGCGCCTCCCGCTGGCGACCTGGCCCACAACCCAGGTATGTGCCTTGACTGGGAATCAAACTGGCAACCCTTTGGTTCACAGGCTGGCGCTCAATCCACTGAGCCATGCAAGCCAGGACGCAAGAAAAATATTTCTAACTGCTGATGGACAAAGGTAGACAAAACAAAGAAATCAACTGACCACATGGGGCCTCTGAAGCTTCAGCATGAATACCTAAAACATCTTATTTCAGACACATGGCCACACCTTTCCTGACCTCCCAGAGCTCTCGCTGATTCTAGGGCCTGTTTGGAGTCTGCATTATACCCAGAGCTCATATTAAGTGGCTGCACCAGTAAATCCTACCAGTTACGCAAGCTATTATTTCTTCTCATTGGTCAGTGCCCATGCCAAAGCAGTCATTAAATATGTTCTATTATCACCCTGATTATACCCCGGTTTATTTTATATTTACATATATTATTCTCTAATGCAAGAATGCCTGTGCTTGTTCTAACCTGTTTGCAATTTTTCGTATACTCCTCCCATTAAGAGTTGGAATCTAAATTCATCTCCTCTCAATTAGGGGCTAGCCTCAGGGACTCACTACCAAGACATACAACGCAGTGAAAATGACGCCACATGACCTCCAATGATAGGTAGTTAAAGGCGATTCAGTCCCCCCCACCCCATGAGTCTGCTCTCCAGCTCTCTTTCTTAGAAAACTTGCTCTTTGAAGTTTCTCACTCAATCAGCATGCTATAAAGAAGCCCAGTGCCCACAGAGAGCTATAGAAGGCCTTCCAGCCAACAATCAGCATTAACCCCTGGACCTGAGAGAGGAAGCCTCCCACATGACTCCAGTCTCAGTCACTACCTGCCTGAGACTGCATGAAAGACCACGAGCAAGAACCACCCGGCTGAGCCTAGTGACCTGCAGGGCCACGAGAGAGAACAAACGATAACTGTGGGTTAAGCCCTCGACATTTTAGGATGGCTTGCTGAAACACTGAAAAGTTGCCTGTCCACAGACTAAGTGCTACCCAAGGGGTTGAATTTCCCCATAAAAATGTTTCCTTTGCCCAGCACAATGGTTTTAAAAGACACTGAACTGGAATGCGTTTAAACGAGGTGTGCGACCTCTAGTGCCCCACAGTCCTCCCCACCCCTACCAGGTGGTATGCGCTGAGCAGAGGATCACTCAATCTGTTTAAATGAATGTATTGCTAGGTATACATCTGTCTCGATAAACAAGCAGTGTCACTAATGTGCTTTAAACTCTTACTATGACTTTAGGATGTTCCTGCAGTTTATGTTTGGGGAAGGATAAGGGGCAAAGAGGTCTTATTTAATTTCAAATCCAAAAATACATAGAAATGAAATTATACTGCATAATGAGGTACATAAAAGGACTGTAATACTACAATACAATAATCTAAAGGAAAAGATATTAGCACCCTGATTTCTTTGGACCCCATAAAATAAACATACATCAAGTTTTACATTGTGCCTATCAACTCTTAAAGATAATCTAGGGAGTATGGAATAGAAAAACCATAGAGTATTTATTGCTTTATTTCTAATATCCTGTAGATCGCAGGTAGCAAACACAAGGCCCGCAGGCCAAACCCGGCCCTCCACCTTGTTTTATCCGGCCTGGCACCTTGTTTCTACCCGGCAGCAGAGCCGAGCTCTCGTAACTGTTAGGGAGCAGTTACATGTATACAGTCCAAATAGGTTACATCCGGCCCTTTGAAGGCAACCGCAAGGCTATGTGGCCCCCGGTGAAAATGAGTTTGACACCGCTGCTGTAGGTTACATCCTTTCCATTCCATATTATAGATAATGCTTTTACAAATAAAAGTTCTGGGCAGCACCATAATTTGTATAGACATTTGATGTATTTTTACATATTTTTTTCAGAAGAGGGAGAAAGAAAATCCAGTCATGTTTGGTCACAGTGGAGTTAGAGTGAGTTAATAGGGAAGCTAGGTTAAAATCATTTCTGTCAAAGAAAGGGTATTCGGAAGGAAAGAAATTACTTTTGACTCGAGCTGAGAAATGAAGTAAATCCTCTACTTTTAAGCAAGCTGATGAAGTGACAAATCTGAGAACCAACCCTAAATGTGTACCTTCAGGGACGACCATCCAATTAATTTCATTCTTGCTGACGTTTATCACCACATTAGAGACTTCTTAATGCACATTAGTGCAGCAAAAAATGGATTCCATGAGAATGAAAAATAAAGGGTATTTATCTCCTACATTCACAAAGAAGCAAACTGTTATTTCCGGGCTTTGTAGAAAGATAATCATGACGTGCTATGCTAAGTGAACTAGTGTGGAGGAGTTACTCCAGAATCAGTCCCACTCAATTAACTTCTCAATTTTCAGACCCAAAAGATGTCGATTGAAGAAGGTAGGTATCATGGAGTTACAGTTACCTACCATGCCTGAAAAGAACCAGCCCCCAATTTTTTTTTTTTAGAAAATTAGCTGTCATACCACTTTACCATGTAAAAAGGACCTTAAATTTCTTAATGTTGCTTTCCCTGAAATAGACATATAGCCAGAAGAAACAAGAATTACTAGCATTGTTTTCATTCCTGGAAACTTCCAGAAACATTAACCAATTTAATGTCCTTCTGAAAGAGGTATTTGTTTTCAATGACAGAGAATAAAACTATGCAAATCAGTTTCCCTAAGCCCAGAAAGTCAGCCAGCATTTTTCTAAGGGAAGAATAAAAAAAAAACTAGAACCAGCCAAGGCTGTTAGAATCTAACAGCCCATCCATATTTTAGGATGATGTTAAAGATGACACACTTAGGAGCTTTTCAATTAGCAACCCCGGCTTTTCTACAGACCCAAATGAATAATGTCATTTTGAAACTGAAGAATGAACTTGGTAGCATCTCTAATATGGAGGAATCCCTGAGAAGACCCGGAAATTTCACAGAAATACTGGTAAGAGCTTTGAATTTTCCACAAGTTGCAAAAAGGGAAAGAAAGAAAAGAATTTGAACTAAAGTATCGTGGATCTGAAAGGGCAGGATGATATTCATAGATCTGTGACTATCACACTACATGTAGATGCTCATTGGGATATTGGAAAGCATTTGCTGAAGTCATTGGATGTAAGAAGCTAGGTTTAGAACCCTGAATATAAAATTGCTATTGAATAATTCAGGTTGGGAATGAAGCAGGAGAGACAGACTAAGAGATACGGTGATGAGAAGAGAGAACCAAGGACAATGGAGCAGATGGCTTTAAACCAGTCACCTGTCATCTCCAAAGAAGCTTTAAAGCCTTCTGCTTTCTTCCTTTGTGCTTTTCATTGGAGTCAGGGATGGGTAAAGGAGTGATTCAGCTTAGGCCTGCTCCTTAAGTCAAACACGTTTAACTAACTGTGTGGATGTGTCTTGTGGAAAGGTTTGAAGGGCAGAAGGCAGGAATGGCTAGATGGGAATCATGCCTGAGAGAGAGAGGTGGTAATCACAGTTTAAGCCAAGGGAGGGTGTGGGGGCTAGAGTGTCCAGAGGCCAGGATAGAGCAGGGAGTTGGAAAGAAGAGTAACAAGAGACCCAGAGAGCATAAAAAGAGCCAGGAAAAGGTACGGAGGCCAGAATATCAGCCAAGTTTAGTAAAAGTGGGCCATGGAAAAAACAAAAACACGTGGGCATGGAAGCCAGGCTTCCAGCTATGATGGTATGACAAGGTCAATAAATCCTTTCCACAAAAATCAAGTATAAAACTCGACAAAGTCATCAGCAAACAACAATTTTAGGGCTCTGGGAATCAATCAAAGGCAAACAACAAACAAACACAAAAAGGTTTAATTGTGAAAAACTGCTAGAGCTGGAAGAAAGCAGAATAGGAGTCTATAGTCTTCCAGCCTGGGACTGCTCCCATCCCTCCCAGGTCAGTGAGAACTTAGTTTTATTAGCATAGAGCTGGCTGGAAAATCAGCAGCTTTTGCTGCCACAGGGGGTGGGCTCCATTGGGAGTAAAAGTGAACACCTGCAGCTTCGTCAGCTAAAAATGGAGAGCTTGTTAAAAAAAAAAATGAGGAAAACCCACAGCTCTGCTAGCCTGAAATTATAGTTCCCATTGGGGAGAACAAAGGACCAGCCAGAAAATTTAAAAGGGAGATCCTGGAACAAAAAGAGTCATAGAAGAGTGAGATAAGCTCACCACACATCCCTGGCTGGCTACAAAACCGGGCACATGTACAGGGGACACCAGAGAGCAGACTGAGAAGCAAAATCCAAGGCTGACTGAGAACTGGTGGTGACTTTGAATGCCCTCCCAACCCCCTCACAGAGCAACTGGCAGAGGGTAAAAGCCCTACAGGCCAGAAGTGTTTGAGCACAAGCTCTGTCCTGATTCCCTGACCACTAAACTATGCAGATACAGGGACAAACTCTAGGAAGTAAGGCTAAAAAACTAAAAATAAGCATTTTCAAAATGAGCAGAGACATTCACGGCTGCGTACTCTAAGGGAGACAGATTCTGCAGTGTAAGTCCACGAATGTTACTTTTTAAAAAGCCTCAGAAAAATAAATCAGAATCCACAGTTTCTGTAATACTTTACCTAAAATATCATTTTCAACAGAAGAAAAAAATAAGCTATGCAAAGAAAAACAAAGTTTAAAACAAAAAAGCAAGCAATAAAAATTGACTCTGAATGAGCCCACATGTTGGGTTTAGCAGACAAAAACTTGAAAGCAGTCATTATAAATCAGCTCCAAGAATGAAAATAAACTGTATTAAAAGAATTAATGGGAAATACGATGACAATGATTCGACACATAAAGAATCACAGCAGAGACCAAAAAAACTATAAAAAAAACATCCAAATGCAAATTCTATCATTGAAAACTCCAATAATCAAAGGGGAAAATGTATTAGATGCGTCAACAGCAAATTTGAGAATGCACAAGAAAGAATCCATGAACGTGAAGGCGGATCAACAGAAACCATCCAGTCTGGAGAAGGGAAAGATAAAAACACTGGAGAAGTGGGCTACAGCAGAACAGAGTCAAAAGTACCAGCAAGCAAGCACAAAAAGTAATCTAGACCAAAACTGAAGAATTTCTCAACCGTAAGCCTCTTATTCATTTGTGAAATGGGGACAATAAATACTACCCAGGCCTCACAGCACTGACAAGAGGATAAAATGAATTAAAACATGGAGAGCACTTCCAGGCACACTCTACAGACACAGTAATTGTTAGCGGCTGTCATCACCACCATTGCACACATCTTGCTGGGGGAAAATCACAGCTGGCCTGGCCCCAAAAGTTCCTGAGAAAACTTCCTTATCCATAGGGAAAATTCCTACAGGCAAATAACTCGTAACTACTACTGGAGGAAAACAATAGCGCTAACATTTCTTTAACATTCGTTACCTTAAGAAATATCATCTAGTGACTTAAAATCATACAGTCACTTCTACATTTGTAATCACACTTTTTAAAAAATATTTGTTCCTTTTAAAGATCTTCAAAAGTCTCTACCTGAGTGTGACATTCTAGAGGAAATATATAGGTACACGCACGTGCGCACACACGTATCAAGATCTAGGGATGATTTGAACACTGGCATCCGAATAAGCCTTCTTTTCATAAGTGTTGATGCTAGGAGTGAGGGAGACATAATTAAATTGAACAGCTGACTCATATAATATCGGAAACAAGAGTTGCCAAAACATAACACAGATTTTGCCAAACAAGATAACTGGCAAGCCAGCTACTCTGACTTGAGGGGAATTACAAAGTTTGATCTAAAGAGAATCCACTTCCCACCAACATATTTATCTCTTTCACGTTTTTTTTTTTTACTCACTCTGTTTTTGGAACCGCTTTTCTCAGCCAGAAGAAATCAGACTGCGCTAAATACTTGCGGGTTTGCAGGACGTTGCCAAAGTAGTCCGATTCTGAAAACTTGATCTGAATAAAACAAACCACAGTGATCATTATTCTAAGTGCGGATAAGAGGCAGCTCTGAAAAAAGACTTCAGCGCACGAGAAGCTACACTTCCTCACAGCATCTCTCGGCCCTCATCGGGCAACCCAGTATTCACACAGCCACGAAACGTAATCTCAGTGATTTTCTTTTAAAGGAAAATGGAGACAGCTGTACTTGAACAACAATAAAAAAGAGTAATCAAATTCTTATTAGTTGTAATATTTTGCAAATTTAAACCACGAGACTCTTTTAGAAGTACCAGTTAAGATGCAGCAATTGAATATACAGGAAACCCAAGGGATCACAGTACAGCTATGAACGTGTATTATACAACTTGACCATTGTAGACTTGACAGCAGCCTATTTGTGAGCCAATGTCTGCCTTGGGTTTATCTGTTCCCTAACATATGGTGGGTAGTTATTATGTCTGTACAGTAACTTTTGTTAGTGATTCATCTTAACAGTCTTGCCAGGGGGCCAGGCCAAAATACAAAGAAAGGAGTTATGTAACTAAAAGCACAGGGCGAAAGGTAGGAATGAAAGTATCAATTCCTGGCATCCTTGGTGTTCCACTTGGCCAACACATTATAAAGATAAGACATTAAACCGTCCCTCCCTCAATCCTCTTATAGGGGTAGCTGATAAATAAATTGTGGTATAATCACATAATGGAAACCAGTTTAGACAAATGGTCTATATGCATAAACATAAAATAACCTCAAAATCAATGCTAAGTGAGACAAGTGTATGTATGAGAGGATTTAAAGTTTCAGAACATGCAAAACAATGTCATATGTTGTTTATGGAGAAGTGCCTGTGCAGCAAAAGCATAAAGAAATGCACAGAAATAATAAACACTGAATTTAAAACAGTGTTTATACCTAGGGGAGGAGGTAGGCAGCAAGGAAGGACATTAAGTAAATGACAATTACACAAAGAATTTCTAATGTATTTGTTTTATCAATTTAAAACATCTGTGTGCATGTATAAAGCTAATACGGCAATATGTTTAATATTTGTTAAAACTATTTGTTCAAAATATGATTTTACATACTTTTGCAATGTTTGAGATTCTTCATAATAAAAAATCTTACCATTGACTCTATTTTAAGATGTTTATACTCGAGCTCCGAAGAAACAGAGTAAGTAAGCTCCTTGTTTTAGGAAGCAATCTCATCTAGCAATCCCAATGCATTCCTGATTCGTATAGTTTTAAAAATGTGTCCACTATTCAACCCTCAGCTTTCTCAGTTTGGTTCCCAAGATAGCTCTACCAGAACTCTCAGAATATGACTGTAACTGATAGAAAATTCAGATACGTTCTTGGGTTCACAACACTTGCCATGAAGTTCTCCCAAAGGAATTTCCTTTAAAAATATTAATTTTCTGCATTATCGGTGGGGTCAGTTGTTACTTTTAGAAGTCTGCTATTCATTAAATTATCCTGTTCATCTGAGAAGAAAAAACTTGTTGTTCAGGTTGTTCTACAGAGATATCAAATGAAAAACCATCCACAAATTTCCTAAAGAAGAAGAGTCCCGTGTCTCTAAATTCTTTAAGTATACGGTCCCACCACAGCCATAACCACCATGAGAAGCAAGACTCGGAGGTAAGTAATTACAGTTTGCCGACAGCTTACCATCTATGTTTAGAAGAACAATTTAAAAACTGTTTTAGTAAACTGAGAATGTTTGCAATTTCCTAGCTCGGTTTAGTTGATGTATTCCATTTATTGAATGCAAGTCACAGGTGATAGGAGACACATTTTTCCTGTGAGACAGGTTAAGTGTGGGGTAGAAAGCGTTATCACCCTGTGATAGATGGGACACAGTGTTACAGTAATTATGCAACTTGGCAAAGCAATGTAGTCTGAGCCATTAGGTTCCTGTTCAATGTTATTTTCATTGGTCCTAATAAGTAAACCAGCGATTTAACATAAAGAGTACAGGGAAAGAGGAGGAGAAGGTAAGAATTATGGCGAGAGGAGAAGCAGTGACTGAATAAATCATGGTACAATTTCCTGAACATGTACAGTAGTTAACATAGTGGTAATGAAGGGTGCAGAAGACAAGGACAAAATAATATGTTAACTATAAAGATCGGTAGACAAAATTATATATAAACATCAATTACAGCTGTAGAAATTGTAAAAAATACACTGAAACAGATGTATTTTTATGTTTGAGTACCAATATTATGGGTGCTGTCTCCTCCCTTTCCTCTATATCTCAAATGTCCACTGTGTGATAACAGTTTGATAATTCCAAATACTGAACAGGCCCCTGAGTGAGAAAAAACTATGCAAGTCAGCGACCACTGGGAAAGTTCCACTTGTAGAGACAGCAACAAGAATGAATGCACATGAATGTTTTACAACCGCTTGTAATCTCCAGAATATGTTCAGGCTCTGCAAGGGACAATAGATGGCTCAAAAGCCCCTTGTCCTGTCAGTTACTGGTGAAAATCGAGGTCAACTTGGTAATGGCTTTTAATCAATTCTATCGCCTGACTTTTCAATTGAGTGATCTTTGGAAAATTAATTGAGGCTCTTCTGTCATTTCCTAGGAATAGCTGTCCAAATCATAAAATTTAGGGGAATCTGAATTTCTCACCAAATGCCACAGAAGAAATAGAAGAATAAAGCTATTACCCCACCAAAGGTGAAGAACACGTAATAAGGGCAGAACATGGAAGTGTGCTCAGCTTCTCTGTAGAATCACTAAGTATGTGTTCATTAATAACTAAGCCAATAGGAAGTACAGATTCTAGAATGCTTTTTGTTTATGTTAGATCCATTTAAAAATATGTCCAAATATGTATAAGTTATGTTAAATCCATATAGAGATATATCCCAGTATGTATAAGAAAGATTTTACATTAGACACACAAAAAACTTTCTGAATACATAAGGGATTCAGATTTTGTATTTACATTTTCCCTTATGTAAATAGCAAAGTGATATGCAAGATTGTTTTGTTTAGATGGCTTTGCCCATAAGTAGTGTATGTGTGTGTATAACACCTACATTCAAACTGTTTAACAACCTACATACAAGGAACACTGCGGAGGATGCAGTTCCCACAGCAGCCACGTAAGGGTGAGGTAGCAGTGGTTAGCACATCAGCCAGAACTAGAGGGAACCAGATGCCCTGTCGCCACCTCCAGGGATAGAGGGAAGTCTTGGTTGGCTCTGGCCAGTGGAACACTCTAGAAGAAGGGCAGTGTGTGGGAGTTACTATAAGGTTGGTGGACACTGCCCTCCAGTGCCTACTCTTGGCTCTCTAGGGCCACGGTGGCCAGCGGTCACTTGGCAGAGCTGAGGGCAATGTTTTGTTTTGTTTTGTTTTGCTTTGCTTTGTTTTGACTAAATAGTACAAAAGGACTTCTCTGTTTTAACAACCTGTCTTTATAGAGCATTGCACATAATGTTACCTCAATCGGGCACAGTGGCATTAGCACTTTTATACGCACACAAAACATACAACCCATGTAAATACTGATATATTTATATTGTCTCTCTCTCTCTCTCTCTCTCTCTCTCTCTCACACACACACACACACACACACACACACACACACACACACGAGTGCTCCGCTGGCCAGAGCAGACCAAGACCCATACCGCAGAATATGACATTGATTCACATAATACCTATACATCTGCATATGCACACTTATATGTATGTATATTTGTATCATTCACTAGAAACATTGATTTTTTTTTCTGAAAAATTACCCATATCCAATTCTCCTAAGTAAACGGAGGTCAGCTGTGTTTCTGACTTTAGTCCCTGCTCGAATTATCCACTGGCTTTCACAAGAATGAGTGGAGTGCCTAATGGTGCCATGTACTTACCCACTGTCTCTCGGATGCATGCCCAGCCTTTTACCCTGCCCTATAATGCTGGGGCTGCGCATGGGAAACTCTGTTTCTCAGGCTCCACTGCCTGGGAATGGCAGGGAGCCAAATTCCCTGCCAACAGGAGGGACTTGGGCAAGTCAGCAGGTAGCAGGAGGGGAAAGAATGCGGTGCTTGGTCTCTTTCATTCTTGCTCTCTTTCCTCTTTCTTCTTCCGACAATGACTTGGAAAGAATCTTCACCCCCTCCTCCATAGCCCCAGTTGGAGTGGCAGTTGGCCCTCTGCTCTCCTAAATGATGGTACCATCACTTCCCCCCTTCTGTGCCCCTAGATGCAGGGGTGATGATAGCTTCCTGAAGTTATTAATGTCTGGTTGAACTCACCGTCCTGATTTTTGCCTTGCAACCTATTTCCTGTATTAAATGACCTCTCGTTGAAATACCTAGTGTGCTTCCGGATTCCTTGCTGACACAGCAATCTTTGCAAGTTGGTATCATGCCGCTCTTAAAGTCTATTGCCACCAAGGATCAATGGAAAAACAGTTAATAAGGCTAATTTGAAAGTGAACCGACCCCTACTGCTTTAGGCTAATTAGTGGGCTTTCCCGCATTTCCTTTCTTGCTCTTGTCAAAGGCTACAGGAAGATTATTATTCAGAAACACTTCTTCGGGTGCCTCGATTTACCTTGTCTTCCTCAAAGAGGGGAAAACACAGATTTTCTCTAATTCTTTACATTTGCCTCTAAGTTCTTTTCCATTTGCTCTTATCTGCACGTAGCCCCAACTTAAGTTTTCAACCTTTCTCCTTGACCTTCCTATGATCCATTACCTAATCTCCATCCTCTTTCCTTTTGCGTTTGTACCTGCTAAATCATATCTTTACTTGTGTCAAATAAACTAAGCTGCTTTTCATGTCTAAAAGCCTCTCATGCTCAGAGCGCGTACAACCAGACACATCTTGTAGGCCCGACAGCAGTGCTTATCTACATGTTCCTCCGAACTGAAAATACAGCCCCATTGTGTACCCACAACACTTGAGTCCTTTTGCTATTAACCTCGGTGACAGTATTACTATCACATCAAGCATCCTTTACCTATTCTAAGGTTGGATTTTATTCGTTTTCTCTATCAGTTTCCAAACACAACTGTATTTTTATTTCCTGTCTTTGACATTTTTTTCACCGCCTATTTTTTATAGTGTGAGAAACTCTTGGGCGTAATTGTGCCTGCTCTGGCAGTGAGTCACATGAAAGCCATTTCTTCACAAGCGTGCTTAAAACTCTGAGCATCTAATGGGTTCCGTTCAGGCCCTGGAGAAAGGAGGGAGCAGACCCAAGGCCGCATCCTGTTCGGCAGCTGGTTTCTTTTCACAAAAGGTACTGCATTCAGTGAGTCTTTCAATTTGGGACACTGACTTTAAACAGCAGCACACTGCCAACAAAACCTGATAAACTAAACACTGTGAATGAGCTCTGAATGCTATCTTATTTGATTACAGCTTGAGACTGTTCCATTTGTACAGCCTTTTTAAATCAATTTGAGGCACCTGGATACTAGAGGAGTTAATTCATAATGATTTTTCCAAACCAAAATAATTTACTATCATAAATGCAAGCTGAAGATATCATAACTCTTATATTGTGCTTAGTGCTGATGAGGATCAGCTCTAAATCCTTGACGTATGTTAACTTATCCAATCCCCACAGCAGCCTTATAAGGGAGGAATTATTATTATCTCCATTTTAACATGAGGAAACTGAGGCACAGAGATCCTAGGCCACACAGCTAGTAAGTGGTAGACCGCTGTACCAAACTGGCTCTCAAATGTTGTTATCTGTACCCTTGACTTGGAATATTTGCCAATCACATGTAATTGTACAGGTGATGTAGAAAATTAACCCAGAGCTCAGCATGAGCCCATTTCCTGCCCCATTGGGCAGAGTAGCGCGCGAAACTAGCAAACCATATAAGGGAATCCAAACTAACTTCCTTTGTGTCACGTAACCCGGAAGAAAGAATGTATATATATGCCCCTGAATCCTTTGTTCAGGGCTCAGAATTTGGAGTCTGCACTCCTCTGGGCCCCTGCACATTAATAAAGGATCATGCTCCTGAATCCCTCTGGTGTTTGGTCGTTTCATTTCTCTGTAACACAGGTTCTCTTGCTAAGCAAGGTACTTTGTGCGCTGGTGATGCTCTTCCTAGCAGCAACAGTTCTCATACTGATCCACATTTACAGGGAGCCTACACATACCCCAGACATTATGTTAGGTGCTTTTACGTTTATATAATCTCACTTAATCAACCCAGCAACACTAAGACTTGGTTGCTACCATCTCCAGTATCCAGATAACCAAAGGGAAGTTAAATGAAGTCATGTAACTTGCACGAAACCAAACAACTGGTAAGTGGAAGAGGCAAAAAGCCTGTGCTCTTAACCACTTGGCAATATGATCTCCCTGCTCCTCCTCTCACTTCCAACCAGATCTAGGCAAGCAGTTCCCACCAATTCTTCAAACTCACTCCCCTGTCCCCGCAGCGAGGCTGCCTGACAAGGACCCTGCTGAACCCCTTCTCAGATGACAGGCAGGGCTTCCGGGGTCCTGACTTCAGTCCTGGCTCTGACACTCTGTGAACTCAGGAAATCGCTTAACTTCTTTGAGTCTCTACTTCCTTTTCTGCAAAAATGGGGCTAAGGGCCATCTAACCTCAGAGGATCACTGTGGGGCTTAAAAGATAACATATGTGAATGTGTCAAATGCATCAGTATCTTTAGTTATCGTAACGATAGTGAGATTTTTCATTATCAAAACAATGTCTAATAAGATGGGCCGCCTGAGCTTTGGGATCCTGTGAAGCATAATTATCTTTCTGCATAGCAACCAGATCAATACTTTAGAAGGCCATATCTTGGAGGCTAATGGAGAAACTTTCTAATTAAAGCCTTCTCTCACTTTTGAATAATTTTGCAAAACTCTGATATTCATCTACAAAGCTGGGATTGCTTTCAGATATGCAACTTGTCAAACCTCAATTTCAGGAAAGAGCTACACCTCAGGACTATTGTTACTAAAAGAATTCCACCAAAAAAACTCCTACTTTTTCAAGAAAATCCAGTGAGTGGTAAAAACCAGGGTTTGTAAGGAATCAAAGTTCTTTATCAGAATTATTTATAGAAAAGGAAATAACAGTGGTTGTGATTAGAAAAGCCTGTAATGAATATATCTACTAGAAAATATAGGTCCCAAAATACTGGAATAAAAAAGAATCATTACTATTCCTCTACCACTAACTTACTGCAAATATGGAGTCCAAATCACAATAAATTGTAGAGTCATATGTATATGTACTTAATTTGCAAAAACACTCATAAAGTTTAATGAAGTTAACTCCCAGCTAGCAGATTTATTACAAGTCATTTAATATGAATGAAGCACATAAAGATTGTTTAACAACAAATATCATATATGCACCATTCGAACATGCCCACTAATTGTAAAATACCCGATTTGCTTAATTCTTTCCTTTACGATGAAATTAGGGCAAATCCAAGTCCATTTGCTTTATGGTACCCACTTAGCTATACCTTCCTTCTGACACTTCCTTTATTTTGAATCTGCTCTAAATCTTGTGATACTCCTGGCATATTGAGGCTCATATCTAGCCAAGGAATGAATCAAAAGTTGGTGCTTTCTGGCACCACCAGGTTTAATTGCTTGGACTTGGGTTAGTTGAAAGGCATGAGGCCAGTATAACTTGCCAGAAAAAAAAAATACAGTAAATTTAGCACTTACTGCTTTGAGGTCTTCATTAACATGAGTATCATTCATTATAAACTCAGGATAGCCAACTTTTGCCAAAACAGCTCTTGCCTATACAAAGGAAAAAGAAAAATGATGTCAGAGTTTCAGCACTCAAATCATTAATAATCACAGGATGTGGGAATGCAATCTTCATCTGAAAACTCCATTTACTGAATATCTACTATATGCAACCCACTGTGAAGGGCAAAAAAAAATAAGTTAGTCACTGCTCTAGATTTCATTTTACAGATAACAGAGAACTAAGTATTTTTAGTAGAAGTAACATGAGAGGAGTCATCCTTCAGCAAGATTATCCCTGCAACATTGTGGATGATGAAAGACTGGATGTTTGATAACCATACTAATTATTCCCTGTGTTTTATAGCATACAGGGAATGGATTTTAAAAATCATCTTAGGTACATGCAGGGAGCCTCTACAGCAGGGACTGGCAAACTATGGCCCCGGGGCCAAATCTCGTCCTCCCTCCATATCTGTTTTTATAAATAAAGTTTTATTGTGACACTGCCATGCCCACTCATTTACATGTAATCTATGGCTGCTTCTGCACTACAATGATGTTGTTGACTAGTTGGAACAGAAACCCTGTGGCCCACAAAACCTCAAATATTTACTACCTGCCCTTTATAGAAAAGGTTTTCCAACCCTTGCAGTTCCAAGTGACTTTTTTTCTCTCATTGTTGGGGCTTTTCTCAGGTCCCCTGGGATCCCTTTAATCACTTCTGTACATCCCTCCCCAGCATCTATGTCGTTTTTCTTTTCTAATAACCAGCACCTGAGACTCTTTGAAGGCCCCTGTGAGTTTATCTGCCTCTACACCCACCCCCACACCAGCAGCCCTCAGCCAATAACTAACTGTCAGGAGAATGAAAGCACAGTAGCTCCTTTGCCACAATTCAGGACAAACTGTGAGGTGTAACTGGCACTCCCAGAGTTCCACACTGGACCTGGGTGTCTGAGACCTCCCTTCAAATTCCACCCTTACCAGTCTTTCACCCTTCTCTGTCTGCCTTCCCCCCGGCCCTTGCTGGTTTCTCTTCCGAGCACTTCCTGAATAAATCATAAATCACTTGCACAAGAATCCATATCTCTAGCTTGGTCTCCGAAGACCCAGCCTAAGATTCCAAGCAACCCCAAACGTGCTGATTTTATTCCGGCAAAGAAAACCAGTGACCTTCACACGCTGCTCTTAGTATTGTTATTTCCTTTACTCCTTTTCGATTTTCCACACTCAAGAAATAAACAGAATACTATAGTACGTTTTCCTTATCTTCTTTGAGATCATTTAAATATTAAATATCAGCAGAAACCTGAAACTCAAGGCTCAGAGGATTTTACAAGTGCCACAGGACCCAGTCATAATGGTTTGGCTGTTCCAGAGACTGAAATATAGCACAGATCAAATTCTGCCCTCAAAACCCTGTGAGTGATGCTCATGTCACCTGGGTACCAGATACCTGGAGGTTACAACTCTCCCCTCAACACCAAGCAATACGTCATGTCTATGATTTACCTTGTTCCAAATTGTTTTTATTATTATCCTCATTGTGTTTAATACCTCACTGTATTTTTATCAGCTCTTCACAAGTCACAGGCATAAGTACAGCAAATAAAGAGCTCCAGACAGTTTCCCCCAAAATAAAAGCATATACAAGCTGAGTCATCCGCAATTATTTTCTGAACACTGATCTCTCTAGAGCATGCTGGTGAATCATGCATTGTTTTACAAACCTCACGCTCTGGGACCCCCACTGCATTATGGAGCTTCACAGAATATATTATCTTCTGCACTAGATATGCAGGTCATTGAATCCTTCGTTATTATTTATTTAGCAACAGTATGACTTGAAGAGAGCCAGAACACAGATACAAATAAGCCTTATTCACCTCCCAAAGACACACAGATGGAATAAGGTAATAATACTAGTAGCAACACTGCCAACGCCTGAATAGAGTGCTCTTCTTCCCAAAATGTGCTGAATAAATGCCTTTATTCAAATTCAAATGCTCCTTCTGCCTGGCAGTCTGCTGTCAGTTCCACACCATCCCGCCCCACCCGTTCTCCATTCTTCCCTGAGAAGCTTCACAACTGCATCTCTCAAAAGTCACGGACACGGCTCTCTAAGACTCTGCCAATGAGAACCACTGGCAGGAGGTTCAAAAGGTAGAAGAGAAAGAGATGCCATTTATTCATTTGCTGTCGGTAGCCATGGACAGGCACAAGGGCATCTGTAGACAGCAGATACAAAACTTTGCCAGAAGCTTCCAGACATCCTCCCGAGAAGGCCCCTTCTGTGTGAGGGCAGCAGAGATCATTGGCAGACTCTGCCTTCACTCCTCAGCCTTCCCAATGGTTGCATAAGACTCTGATTCCCCGTATTACATATATTCCTGCTTGATATACTTAGAAGGGTATCCCTTCTCCTGAATAAACTCTAACGGATATACCATTCAAGGCAAATACTGATCACATCACTTTTTAAAAATTCTTACCTAAGGATATATTTATTGATGAGAAAAAGAGAGAGAGAGAGAGAGAGAGAGAGAGAGAGAGAGAGAGAGAGAGAGAGAGAGAGAGAAAGGAATGGGGGAAAGAGACAGGGAGGGAGGGAGAAAGAGAAAGAAACACCAGTGCGAGAGACAAATATTCACTGGCCTCCTGTACATGCCCTGACCTGCTATCGAACCTGCAACCTAGGCATGTGCCCTAACCAGGAATCAAACCCGCAACCTTTTGGCGCACAGTGATGCTCCAACCAACTGAGCCACTTGGGCAGGGCCGATCACGTAACTTTTTAATTACTTTTTCAGAATAAAAGAAATGAAGCACCAATATGGTTTCATGAAGGGTAAAGTATCAGTGAGGCAAGCCTGAAATCCATGATCTCATGGGCTACATGGAGAAAAAGAAAAAGCAAGTCCCATTGCAAATACTGAGAGAACTGTGGTATAAACAGACAGCAGGCTGCATGTTATGTCCTGCAAAAACTATTTCCTACGCTGCTTGTGGTTAATCAAAACCCCTCAAGTTTTCCTTAACCAGTGCATGCATTTCCATCCCTCATTCACACAAACCTCTGGAAAGAGGCTGCTCAGGACAATCACTCACGACAACTGCCTATCGTCCACCCAATATCCATCCTCCCCCTCTTCCCTTACTATCAGACCCGAATTCTGCTCTAGGTGACAATGGACCCAACAAAAAATAGCTGCATCGTCCAGCTTCCTTTGCAGCTACAGTTGACTTTGGGATGAGAGTCTGGCCAATGACGTATAACAAAGTCCTTGTTCTTTCCAAGAATCCATTTTCAAAGAGAACAGATTTGCCTGCCATATGCTTTCTGCCTTTAGACCAGTTTCTCTGTCTTACAACTATTGACATTTCAGGCCAGAAAATTAGTGTGAAAAAACAACATTTTTCACCCAGCCCCACAGCACCCCCTGCCCCTGACAGCTGTCAGTCAGTCTGTTCTCTATATATGAGTCTGTTTCTGTTTTGTTTGTTTATTTATTTTGTTCATTTGATTCCACATATGAATGAAATCATATGGGGTTTGTCTCAGACTGGCTTATTTCACTTAGCATAATGCTCTGCAGGTCCATCCATGCTGTCATGAATGGTAATATTACTTTTATATGGCTGAGTAGTATTCCATTGTGTAAGTACAGCGATTAAGCAAAAAAAAAAAAAAAAGATAAAAAACCCTCATAGACACAGACAACAGTATGGTGATTACTAGAGAGAAAGGAGATGGGGAAGTTAGAAGGGGGTAAAGGGGAGATAAATGTGATGGAAGGAGACTTGACCTGGGTGGTGACCACACAATACAACATACAGATGATGTATTATAGAAGTGTACCTCTGAAACCTATATAATCTCATTAACCAATGTCACCCCAATTCAAAAAATATATATATAAGAATTAAAAAAAATTTAAATTAAGAAAAAACTATAGACACTAAATTGTGAATCTCATATACTTTCATGTATTATGATATATTCTTCTTTTGATGTCTTTAAACCATTTAAAAATGTACAATCCATTCTTAGCTTTTAGGCCATACAAAAATAGGCAGCATGCTGAATATGGCCTGACAGCCATCGTTTGCTGGGCTGACACAGATAATTCGGTGAGGGTAGACTGTTCGGCGAGGTGCCGCAATTAGAGGCATGGGGCCTGGTACACAGTAAGTGCTCAACGATGCTTGCCAAACTGAACAGTATGAAGTGTGTGTGTGTGTGTGCGCGCGTGCGTGCGCGTGTGTTTCTGAGTGCATGTGCACATGGGCTTGTACATGTATGGTTTAGCAACTTTTAATTTTTTTGTTTTGCTCTTTGCTATTACTAACATGTACATGCAACAAATCTTAACTGCCTGGGAGTCTATTCCTTGCCCTAAAATCTTAGGGCTAGAGCTTTAAAAAGCACAATTTCCGTGGAGACGACAAAGAATGTATAGAGATTATTACTTTGAGGGAGAGAAAATATCGCAAATGAACTCAGAACAGTAAGGAGCATTGGAAATTTAAAAGGCAACATGATTTAAACTCTCAAGCCACCCCTCCCTCCTGGAGTTTTCCACAAGGTATACTACAACTTGCACAGAACAGAACCGAACATAATTCTGCTTTATTTGGCTATGAGCTCTGAAACAGCATATAATTTTTACACAGATGAACAAACTGATTTAAGGAATGATTAAGCTGACTGCTTTACTCCTGAATTTTCAAAGCCACTTAGTATTAAGCTGATCAGCAGAAAGCAAGAAGGAAAGCTCATTTGTTTTAATCCCCACTGACTTGGCTATTTAGGGGAGTCAGGTAAATTCTCAAATGTCTTGCATGTTATTACATCAAAGGGATTGCTTTAATCGCTTAATTAAACAGCTTTGTGTTTCTTCCACATAGTTAAGTCTCCGCATATTTTTCTTTTTTATTAAATGAACCAACATAGGAAAAAAATGGAGCAAGTGATGATCAACCATCCCTTTATAAACAATTTATAGTGCAACATTCTTAAGTTTGCAGTGGCTTTGAAAGCTTCAGTAAGGCTTAACCACACCAAGGCCTCATTTTCTCTGATGAGTTCTGTAATAACTACTAAACATCAATCAAAATTCTGAGCTGTAAGCACCCAGAAGTTCAGGAGACAGTGCATAAATTATGCTAGCCTTCAAAACAATGGCAATTTCCGTAACACCAAACAAATGATTGGCTGAAGATATTATCCTAAGCAGAGCTAATGGTATTGATGAAAATTAGCCTGGGGAACAGGCTTTAACATCCTTTGGGGCTATCCGCATCCCACAAATAATAACAATGCAGTTAGCTAACAAATCTAATTCTATCATCTCAATAAAAATGGCACTGATGTATTATGAGTCTTCAAACACTTTAATTCCGCAAATTGCCTTTGGGTGCGGTTCATCATGCTGGGGTGGAGTACAGATAAGCGTCCCCACGAATCAGAGAGCTGTACAAGTGCCAGCCTCAGTTGTGATTTCACAAGAATTGGAAGATGGGAATGCTCAGATTTCAGGTCTCCCATCTTTAACCCTACCTGAGAAATGTTCCACTACAGGAGACAACCCCCATTTCCCTCCGATACGGACGACAGTCTGGGAAGCATGTTCCAAATTGTAAACCAGCTGCATGCATCCATCGTCTCTCTTGAGAACACTGACTCCATGTATCTCGGAGGCAGGCAGTTTTCCAGTCCCGAAGTGGGAACTACTCAGGCCCAGGTGAATCATGATTGAGCTATAATGGCACTAAACCCTCCCCTGGTGTCTTTGCGATGGTCCTCTCCCTTGGGTAAGCACTGTATCCAACAGAGTTAAGGAAAGAAATCAGTATGTGGGTTTTCTTAGTAAATAAATGGATCAGGGAGTTGCAATAGAGTTAAGAACTCAAAATCATCCTATGATTAATCCATGAAACAACACATCCCCCTGACGGTGGCACCAATATTTCCTTAGAAATATAGGCAACTTACCAGTACTCCCTTTAAAACTAAAGAGGAGAGTGGCCAGATCATATAATTTTTTTTTAACCTATGTGTTTTTATTACTTTCAATTACATGTATTCAGTTGTGCTCACAGAGTTTTTACAAATAGGACAGCTGCTAGACCTGCTCAAATCAGTATCCAAAGTGTCAATTAGCTAAATCCATTTGTCTAGACATAGCCAAGACAGATATACGCCCAAGAGCCAGAACAATCCTATATTACAGTTACGCTTTTACATGGGCCAAAGTAAATGATATCTGTCTCTATCCAACAGATGGGATCCTACCGTCAAGGGCCAGTAAACTGCAACTCGCAGGCCAAAACCAGCCTACCACCTGTTTTTGTAAATAAAGTTTTACTGGAACCCAGTGGAGGGCTCCAGAACATGACACTATGATGTAGGAATTACTCTATTTTGACCCGAAGACATTTGAGAATCAACAACTGCAGGAAGAAAGAGGCTTTCTCTACACTACCCTTATCTGCCTGAAAGCAGAGCTTTCCAGAAGAATTCCACAGCCACGAGTCCCCTTTAAGGGAGGCTTCCTGTTCTAGGAGGAAAGAAGGGCCCTTATCACCAGAGATGAGAAATCAGCACCAGGAGGAGAAACTGCATAAACAGACCCTACTGAAATGCACCTTACCTTCCGTTAGTTTTGCCCATACATTTCTCAGTCATTTGCCAACACGTATTGTCCCTTGAAATCCTAACTCACTCCACTTGTTAATATGATATATAAGGCCCAAATTCTTACTGCTTCTTTGAACTACAATCTCTGTGAGCTCCTACCTGCTCAAGGGAATGAACTCTGTCATGCTCGCTCATTCATGTGTTGTCTATGGCCACTTCCACGCTGCAAAGCTGCATATTTGCAACAGAGAGCACATGACATGCAAAGCCTAAAATACTCATTATTTTACTGCAAAAAAATGCACCAACTCTTCAACATAACAAATTCTCAAAATTTTCAAAACCAGTCATAACTAAAGCAAGGGAAAACGAGGGAGCAAAGATTAATTTTTAAGGTGGTATAACTGACATATAACATTATATTAGTTTCAGATGCACAACATAATGAGGCAATATTTGTATACATGGCTAAATGATTACTACAGTAAGTCTAGTTACCATCCATCACCATAAAAAATAACAATTTTTTTCTTGTGATGAGACCCGTTAACACTTGCTGTCTTAGAAACTTTCGAATACATAACACAATACGGACTGTAGTCGCCGCGTTGTACACGACGTCCCCATGGCTTATTTATTTTATAACTGGAGTTTGCATGTCCTGACCCCCTTCACCCATCTTTGTCCACCTCCCAACCCCACTCCCCTCCGGCAACCACCAATCTGTTCTCTGCATCTACGAATTTCGTTTTGTTTATCTGTTGGTTCTTTTTTTCAGATTCCACATATGCGTGAAATCATATGGTATTTGCCTTTCTCTGCCTGCTTTATTTCACTTAGAATAATCCCCTCAAGTCCCAGCCACATTGTCATAAATAGCAAGATTTCCTAGTTTTTTTTAAAAAAAGATTTTATTTTAGTTTTAGAAAGACGGGAAGGGAGGGAGAAAGAGGCACAGAAACATCGTGTGGCTGCCTCTACTGCGCCCCATATTAGTTAGGGAGCTGGTCCTCCACCCAGGCATGTGTCTTGACTGAGAACTGAACCACTGATCCTTTGGTTCGTAGGCTGGTGCTCAATCCACTGAGGCACACCAGCCAGGGCAAGATTTCGTACTTCTTATGGCTGAGTAATATCCTACTGTGTACATATGTACCACATCTTACATACCCATTCATCCAGCAATGGACACTTAGGTTGCTTCCATATCTTGGCTATTGTAAATAACACTGCAATGGACACGGGAGTGCAGATGTCTTTTTTGAATTAGTGTTTTCAGTTTCTTCAGATAAACACCCAGAATACCCAGAAGCATCCCTGACTGGTGTGGCTCAGCGGACTGGGCGTTGTTCTGCAAACCACAAGGTCCTCTGTTCAACTTCCAGTCAGGGCACATGCCTGGGTTGCAGGCCAGGTCCCAGGTTACAGGCACGAGAGAGGCAACCAATCAATGTTTCTCTCGCACGTTGATGTTCCTCTCCCTGTCTTCCTCCCTTCCCTTCTCTAAAAAAAATAGTAAATAAAACCTTTTAAAAAATACCCAGAAGTGGAATTGCTGAATCATATATAGTTTTATTTTTAATTTTTTCAGGAACCTCCATATTATTTCCAGTAGTGGCTGCACCAATTTACTTTACCCTAAACAATGCTCAAGGTTTCCCTTTTCTCCACATCCTTGTTAACATTTGTTATCTCTTGTCTTTCTGATGACAGCCATTCTAACAGGTGTGAGGTGCTAGCTCACTGTGGTTTAGATTTGTGTTTCTGTGATGATTAGTGATGGTGAGTATCTTTTCATGTGCCTGTTGGCCATCTCTATGTCTTCTCTGAAAAAGAATATTTATTCAGGACCAGTGCCCATTTTTTAATCAAATTGTTTGGCTATTTGCTATTGAGTTATATGAGTTCATTCTATTTTTTTGGAAGTTAACCCCTGGAGGGTTAATCTTTTTGGACAGTTTCATCAAGATATAAAACTGTGATTAAACTTGTATAATGCTTCAAGTTTTGTTGAGGTAAATACCTGAATTTTAAGAGAGTCAGCATAAAAATATAAATGAGAAATGGGAATCAATACCATGGAATAAAAATCCATATACTTTTTGGGGTAAGTGGAAAATGTACATAAATTATTAAAAATCACTTGTAAATGTCAAGACTCAAAGAGCTTAGAAATGCACGTGCAACATCTGGTCCCTAACACCTAACATTTCTCAGATAAATGTAATCAGCTACTTAATCCTCCTCCAATTGTTAAATTACTTATTTAAACAAGAGGCAAGCTAGAGATTAACTTAAGTAAGCATACCCCATTCTCTCATCAACAGCTCAATTGAGTGGCAATTGTCATTATTCTTTCCATTAAGATTTACCTCTGAGAAAGACAAGTACCATATGATTTCACTCATATGTGGAATCTAACAAAACAAGTTAACAAACAAAATAGAAACAGACTCACAGACAGACAGAACAGACCGACAGCTGTCAGAGGGGAGAGGGTTGGGAGCTGGGTGAAAAAGGGGACAGGATAAACCGAGGAACAAAACCTCATAGACACAGACAACAGTGTGGTGACTGCCAGAGGGAAAATGGGGTGGGGACAAACAGAAGAGTGTAAAGGGGGGATAGATGGTGACAGAAGGAGGCCTGACTTGGAGTGGTGAACACAATACAACATGCAGATGATGTATTATAGAATTGTACACCTGAAACCTTCATAATTTTATTAACCAATGTAACCCCAGTAAATTCAATAAAATTTTTTTTAAAAGATTTACCTCTGACATGAACAATTCTTCAATAGCCTAAAAAGAAAAAACTTTTGAACTACCCCTCTCATAACATGGGCGGGGGGGGGGAATGGTCCAATTAGATAACTTTTCTAAACTATCACATATTTTTTCTACCAAAGGGGGATTGTGTAGGGTCAATGCCCATACATACTGAGCGTGACACTGGAGTCCTCTAGTTCAGGGCTTCTCAAAGCTTTGGCCTTGGACTGGCAGCATCAGCATCACTTGGGAGCTCAGTAAAAATGGGAATTCATGGACCTACCTCAAACCTACTAAATCAGAACGTCTCTGGGCTGCAACCAAGAATTGGCATTTTAACAACTTCACCATAGAGTAGGGTTTCTCAACTTGGCACTACTGGCATTTGGGCCAACTGATTCTTACTTATAGGAGTTTGTCCTGTGTACAGTGGGATGTTTAGCAGCATACCTGGCCACTACCCACTAAATGCCAGTAACTCTCCTCCCCACTTTCAGGTTGTGACCAAAAACGTCAACAGACCTTGCCAAATGCCCCCTGGGGGTACAATAGCACACCCTGGGTTAAGGACAATTGCCATAGGAGATTGTCATGCATGCTCACGTTTGAGATACTCTTTCCTCTAGACTGTGAAACTTGCCAAGGTTTCTGGACCCACTTCCGGGAAGCACTGACATTGTATTATCCATTCATAAGAAGAGGGCTCATCCACTCCTTCAATATTCCTCAGGAGCACTTTACAAAGAAATATCCACTAACAGTCACTACTATTATGCCATCAGGAGCACTTTACAAAGAAAACACCACACTATTCTCTCCCACCAATTTTTGAATGTGCCTTGGGCATTTGCAGTTCGACTTAATTTCTGGCCAATGGCACCTAAATCCCAGCCTGATTGGGGTAAAGAATTAATTAACAACTGGGAAATGCTTTGCAACTATAAGTCACAATACATATATACCCCAAGATCTCAGAGTTGCTTAGATTAAAAGTTCTTTTAACTTTTCTCTCAGTAATTTGGCAAAATCCATTTTTAAGCACTTTGAGTCATCTAAAATCCATGTTAATACAATTACAGTTCACTGAAAAATTAGCATGCAATCCGGTTTGAAAGCTAAAATCAGTCATAGCAGGGTAATATTCCATTTAATTATAAAGATTAATTCAACCTTCATTTATTTGCGCGTGTGTTTGGTCTTTTCATTTTTCACAGAACACCCGAGATTCAAATGCCATCTGGTAGAATTGCTGCACAAGTGCCAGTCAGTAGCATCTATTAGAGTTGCAGACTTTATTTCAAAGTAGAATTGATAAAAGGACAAGGGGAGGGAGGAAAAAGACGGAGGTGAAGGCAGTGGAGGCTCAATTTAAAAATGAGATTTTCCACCAATTTGATGGGCCTTTATCCCTCATTCTCCTTTGTTCCCTGCATGCCACCTGCACAAATGGTCCCAAATAACAAGTCCTGCCATTCCAATTTACCATATTTTCCGAAACAGGTAAAGATTCAAAGTGCTGTAAATAGCAGTGTGAACTATAGTTACGAATTACATGCATTGAATGCTTCAAATTGTATTTAAGCTTCCTTAAAACTTGGCCTTTAATCTTCCTTAATCACCTGGTGATTAAGACTGCCACACTTTGCCCTGGCTGGTGTAGCTCAGTGGATTGAGGGCGGGCCTGTAAACCAAAGGGTTCTGGTTCGATTCCCACTCAGGGCACAGGCCTGGGTTGCAAGCCGTTTCCCCAGTATGGGGCATGCAAGAGGCAACCACACATTGGTGTTTCTCTCCCTTTCTCCCTCCCTTCCCCATTCTCTAAAAATAAATAGATAAAATCTTTAAAAAAAAAAAAAAAAGACTGACCACACTTTGTTCAACATAACATTAGTTCAATATTCAACCTTTCCTTGAATGGCTACTAATTGCCAAACAAGCACTGCAGACTGAAAAACATTGTTTTAAATTTTTATTGAATTATAGCATAGACAAAAGAACACCAATATTAAATGTAGAGATCAAAGGTTTTTTTAATGCACACACACACACACACACACACCTGTATTCGTAGCTCCGAGAAAAGATATAAAACATTTACAGAAGGCTTCTTTGGGTACTTTGCCAGTCAGTAACCCTTCCACCCACAAGATATTCACTACTCTGACTTCCTTCCATAGATTAGTTTTGCCTGTTCTTGAACTTCAAAAGAAAGTGTGTACTCTTTGGTATCTGGCTTCTTTCACTCAGTAGTACATCTGTGAAATTCATCCATGACACACAGTTTAATAAACTGTGTTCCTGTCCTCAAGAAGTTCACAGCTGGTCACATATGGAAAACAAGATGCAAAAAAAAAAAAAAAAAAACAAAATAAACCCACTAGAAGAATGTAGAGGATGGGATGGGACGGGATGGGATTGGAATGGGACGGGAAGGGAAGTAGCTTGTGAAAGGGTCTTCTTCAAAGAGGAGATCTCAGAGCTAAAGGAAATCAGTAACAACAGAAACAACACTCTTAATAACAAAAATGATTCTCTCCCCTGAACCCCTACTACCAGGTACTGAGCAATATGCTGCACTTCCTCATCACATCTAAATTTTACCTCAACGCCACCAGGTGGGTACAGACCATCTCCATTTCACAGCTGAGGGAGCTCAGACTCAGAAAGAAGAAGTAATTCTCCCCAAAGCCTACGGGCAGTAAGGACAAAACCAGCTTCTGAACCCAGATTAACTTAGTTTTAATCTGACTTTTAAAAGCCCATATTTTCCCAAAATACCCCATATTTTGACAGGTGAAAATAGTATTCTATTATATAAATATTAATTTTTATAAATCCAAATAGACTAAAAATGCATAATATACATGCACCTTTGCCTCAGTAACCATATTCAACATACCAGGATAAATAACATTTCCAGCCGTAAGAGGACGAGATACTTGCAGATCAAGTTTAAATACTTTTAAGAATTTCTCCATCCTTCCCTAAAAATCTTACCTTTGCGCTTTCAGTTCCAGATACCAACGGGACTGAACTTTGACTAAGAGCTACTGGCAGACCAACGCTTGGCCAAGACAGGAAGACAGAACAGAAAAGGAAAGCTAAAAAGTGTTTGTAGTCAGGAAATAGAAGTACCTCTATTTTTCAGACCAGTCAAGGTAATGAGGTAAATGAGATTTCACCAGTAGGAGAAATGTTCCAAAGAATGGGGCCCTGGGGAGACAAGGTTGTCAACCTCATAGAACAGATCCACTGGCAAAAAAAAAAAAAAAAAAAAAAAAAAAAAAAAAAAAAAAAAAAAAAAAAAAAAACCCGAAAAACAGAGTCTAGCATGATCATCGAGGTACAAGGATTTCTGGCCCTCATCTCCCCATTTCAAAAGAGGAATAACATCTCTCCCTTAGGGATCTTAAAACTGTCATAAAGACAAATGAGAGCCAGTTTCAATTTTGCACAAGTACAACTCAAAACTTTCCTGAAGCTTAACCGTGACGGGCTTTGGGGTTAGAAATGCAGTAATGTAGCATAAGCACCCATCCGGGAACCTTTGAACCTTACCCCAGAAGTCCAAGAGCTGGAACATGGACCTGATCATTGGGCCCTGTATTATCTGCTTGTAAGAATATATTACCAGCAACATGCAACTTTCTGCTGCTGTAGTAGCCATACTTATGGGTATGTCACATGTCAATGTGAATTCCGTGGGTCCAGGTGCCCCGCTGCTCTCTACCTCTCAGATGACCAGAGCACCAGCCTCCATCCTTACGGACTGAACTCCAGAAGTGAATGGCAGAAGACAGATAAAGGAAAGGCAAGCCAAAGCCACCCTGTGCCTCCACAGTTCAGAGCTGGTTATTTATTCCGAGATGCCTGTGGGCCACATTTTGGAACAAATCCTAGCCCTTTTTGGATCTACCTTTAAAAAGACAGTCTAAGGAAGGAAATCAGAAAGGCCACCTAATCTCAAGGCAAAGCAATGAGCCACAGCCAAGGGACAACGTGGGCTGTTTGTACACAGCAGCCTAAATGTCATCATCAATTATTCATCATTCAACAAAGCCACTGAATAATCTCTTACAAAACCACTTAATTCTTACTCAAGATTCAGCCCAACAAGAGAGGAAAGCGGCAAGACATTAGTCAAAAGCTTGAGACTAAGAAAGTTCTACACTATTATCGTCACGCCATGGCTTGCAGGCCAAACTCCAGTTGTTGCCTCTTTTCAAAAATAAAGTTTTATTGACACACACCACACCTGTTTATTCACATATCATCTACAGTTGCATTCATACTATAACGGATTTGAAGAGACACAGCAGAGACCACATGGCCTGCAAATCCCAAAATATTAACCATCTGGTCCTTTACATGAACAGGTTGTCAGCTCCTGTTCCGCACAATCACTTCTCAAAGTATGATCCAGGGGCATCTGCCTGACCTGGGAGCTTGTTAGAAGCTCAGAATCCTAGGTTTCACTCCAAACTTGCCACAAATCTGCATTTTAACAAGGTCCCTGAGAGACCAGTACGTACACTCAAAGTTAAGCAGCACTGCTTCTTAACAGGGCTCTGCTTCTCAAACTTGGCTGCTTCATTACTTACCACCGTCAAAACACGGAAACAACCTGGGTCCACCGCTGAGGGAATGGATAAAGAAGTTGCAATTGACATATACATATGCATATTATTCAGCCGCAAAACAAGGAAATCCTGCCATGTGCAACATATGGATGGACCTTGAGGGCATTATGCTAAGTGCAATAAGTCAGACAGAGACAAATGCTGTATGATCTCACTAATATGTGGAATCTAAATTGATTTAAAAACCCAAACTCAGAGAAAATGAGATCATATCTGTGGTTAACAGAGGCATGGGGTGGGGTGAGAGGGACCTGGAGGAAGGTGGTCAAAAGGTGCAACTCTCCAGTTGCAAGATAAATAAGAACAAGCGATGTCATGTACAGCATGGTGGCGACAGTTAACACTGCTGTATGATGTCTATACAAGTTGTTAACAGAGTAAATCCTAAGACTTCTCATCACGAGGAAAACACCATTTTTCTTTTTTTAATTGTGTGTCTATGAGATAATGGATACTAACTAAACGGATTGTGGTAATCATTTTACTACATACGTCAAATCATCATGCTGTATACCTGGAACTCATACAGTGCTATAATAAGTCATTTATTTCTCAACAAAACTGGAGGGGGAAAATGTGGCAGCCTTTTGGAATCACCTTTGAGGAGTTGTTTTTTAACTACTGATAGCCTAGGTCTGAGGGGACTCCAGCCTGAAAGTTTGCGGAGCTTCCAGCTCCTTCTCACAGGGTCACGTTTTCAGTGGATGATGAGAAGGGACACTCCAATAACTAAGCGATGGTTGGAGAGGGTTTGAGAAGTGGGGAAGAGAGAGGAAGGGAAGAAACTCTTTCCTCTTCTACCCTGTCAAGTTTTCAAATTTGAAAAATGCTCTGACGAGCTCCTTTTCATGAATAGTTTTTAACGGAAATCAGAAATTACTCGGAACAACTGATAGGACCTTGTTAGAACACAACTTATCACAGATTTCTACAAACCACTTTGTCAAACTTTACCTTTCATTTCCACAAGCCTAAAAGAACCAGCCGAATTTATTCCACAAACTTGCAGATTCGTTTCATAACTTAACATCAGAATTAAGCAAGGGCTCTGGTCCTGCAGACCTAAAAAACACCACCTCAGCATTGTCCTCAACTCTAGCCTGCTCCCCAACATTGCCATTCGGCTCATTATTGTAATCCGTACAAAGCCTCACCAGGAAGTTCTTGTTAGCCGGCATGGTGAGTGTCAGTGCTGGGAACACTAGAATATATCAAAAGTGTCCCCACCTGCCCCCTTTACCTTAGGTCAGCAAGGACACATATTCCAACATCAGGACTCGTTGGTTACGGGGTACATACAGGAAGTCAGTGTAGGGGGTATCTGTATTGAAAATTAAGTTTGTTTACTAAAGAACTCAAACGTAAAACTGGAAAAATGATTTGTCTGCTAGGATGGGGCTGGGTTCCTTGCGGTTTAGTGCAGTTCTGGGCTCTCAAGCCTGAATAGGAATTTCTTACATCTATGCAGAAAGGTCTTGCAGCCTCAGGCTGTCCTTTCCCCGTCACAGTTCAACAATAATTAGGTTCACTGAAATAATTCTGTGAGTCAATGTGCATAGTGGTCTTGAGCTAAGAAAAAAAAATCAGTCAATAATAAGAAACAACCAAAGCAGTGGACTAGGAAAAGAGAAAAAAAAAAAAAGGCACTGAGGTGTTAAAGAGAGGGGGTAAAAATAGTTCAAAATTCTCTAATGTAAACAAAAAACTGAACACAGATGACAGAGGCCAAAAATAGACTATAGGTAGATAGCTTCCAAAGATGGCTGCCCTGTTGACAATGCCTCCCCTCCCTGTGTGTTCACGTTGCTCCTTACACCAGGAGATGGAGTCTTTCTCCTGCCCTTGAATACAGGCTGGCCTGGTCCCTGGGTTTCACCAAGAGAATATAGCACAAAAATAAACATGCTGGGACTTCAAAACCCAGATCTTAGGAAGACTGGCAACTCGTGCTTCCCCTCTCTTGGAAACCTTAGGTCTCCGGAAGAGTGCCACTCTACGTTGCTGGAGAAAGAAGCCATATACAAGGAGCACTAAGGTACCAGACAGGTGACCGAAGAAGCTACTAAGATGTCCAGCCATGGCCACCATCTGAATACAACTGCATGAGAGACTCCAGGTGAGACCAGTAGGAAAGTGATCCTGTAGAGCCCCAGGCAACTCACAGAATGCTGAAAAATAATCAAATATCTGCCGCTTTAAGCCAGCAAGTTTTGGGACGGTTGCGACACAGCAATAGGTAACTGAAACGCAGAAGCACTGCGGCACGTGAGTCATTCTACCTGCACGAGGAAAATTAAAACCCGCTCTCTTCCCTCTGGCAACTGACCCAGAACCAAAACAAACTACAAAATTCCAAAATCCTGAGTAAGCAATTGATCCTTCCATAATTTCCTTTCTTTTTAAAAGAAGGGAATTTTGTTCGTTTGAAACACCAAGAATAGTACTTAAAATGAAACTAAGATTGATTTCGTAACACTGGCACATCAGAATACTCTCTATCAGAATACTTCGGTCATGCCATTTCTTCCCAGCCCTGCTTCCGACCCCAAAGCTTTACCTTTTCTCCCCAATCGCTTTCACTCTTTCAATCGCTAGCATCAGACTGTTCCTCCGGTTCGTAAGTGAAATTCTGTCAGCAGTGGATTTGCTGTCATGCCCTCACCCTGCCTTTACCCAGCTATATAGGGTCTAGGAAATGACAAATTCAGAAGACCAGGTTAAATACAATTTCTCTCTCTTCACCTATTTTCCACTATCTGCCTGTCTGGCCCTCGGGTTATTAATGGAACTGACATTCCCATACAACTGACTGCGCAGGGCCAGCAGCCAGATAAGAAGGGAGCCACTGACAGCAGCAGACACAACCCCAGAGATAGCAGATAAGCAGACACGTCGTGGCTATTAGTTTCAGCTTGGGCTGGAGAGGAGGAGCATCGCAGATTATACACAGAGAACTTGAACGTCCCTGAAGGACTCTTTCCCGTGAAATCAAAAGTCAGTATATCAAAACTGACTCTTTTAATTAAAGCAAACTAAATACGTATTTTTAATGAATTCCTAACAATTTGGATTTTGACCAAAAAGAAATAATAAAGACAAGCATTAAACCTCCTCCGCCCACCCCAAGAATAAAAGTAATACATATTCTCCAAAATTTTTAAAAAGCAGCTCTCGGCTTTGGGCCTCTGGAATTCACTCTGCGGCTTTCAAAGGCTTAAAACCAACCAATCCCTTGACCCAAAATAATCCCTGATATATACTTGAAAACTAAGCATTTTTACAGTACCACATTTGAATTATCATTACTGCTGATATTGTAAAATGCTTAAATAATTACTATTCCAAGTTTCATCTCTTAATATAGCTCCATTGTTCCACACTGTTCAAATTAGTTCTATTCCTTGGCACTAGCATTATTATTTTTTTTTTTCAATGTATAGCGTGGTTACACACTAGTTAGAGATTTACTTATATTCTTGATGATCAACATTAAGAACGATCACTGCAGAAATCTGCAAAGACTACAGACTATACATTACCTGTATGTCCACTGACATGCCCCTTACAAGTGACAATTCACATCAACTTCTCACCCATATTTCCGCAAATCTGCCTCTTCTTGAAACTCTGTATTCCAAGTTGGTAAGGAGCCTCTCCCTTCCCCCATGACCAAAAAGTCAATATACTGCTCATTAGTGGAGAACTAATTAAGGCACTGATTATAAATGGTTCACAACAGTTTGTGATTAAATAGAAGTCAAACCCAACAGAGGTTATCTCGTCATGCCAGGAAGCAAAGACACTGGCGGGAACAACTGGAGTCATGTCAAAACTCCCTAAAGGAAGAGCCTCGAGTTGGCCGATACGGAACAATTTGAGCTATAAAAGAATAATGACTGTAGATTTAAACAAACCAAATACATGAAATCCCCTGAGTCTGTCTATGTATGTATGTGTGTGTGTGTGTGTGTGTGTGTGTGTGTGTGTATTTAAACTGCCTTGGCATCTTTGGAGGTACTAAGGTACCAAGTCATAGTGAAAATTAATAAGTACAGACATTTACATGCTACCTTTTCAGCAGTTTATATCAGAATAAACTATATGTCAGCATAATCATGTAAGTTGATGAGAAAAAATCTTTTATAAAAAAATTCCAGCTAGTAAAAGCAGAGAATGATAGAATTTTGAAAACTGCCATTTGCAACCTCTAATGAACTCACATATCTATGTGGCATTATCCTGGCTGCATACTTGTATCGCTTAGGAAACTTTAAAAAATGCTGACACATGGTCCCACCACAGAGAATCTGATGTCCTTGGTCTGGGGTTTGGTCTGGGCATTAGGACTTTTTAAGCTCTCCAGCTGACTGAAAGGAAGAGGCAGAGAAAGCCTCACCTACAGGCTGCAAGGACATGGACAGTGATGGGGGGCGCAGCACAGTGGACAATGCCCGAGTCAAGGGCCCCCATACAGCATGTTCGGCCTCCTTAGTAGCTTCTTCCTGTAGACGCCCAGAACCACTCTGTGTGGCCATCACATTAACTAACCGTCCTCCCATCCGCCTGGCATCCACATCACGGCTGAGCTCTCCTCTCCTGGGAGTGTGAGAAACCCTGCAGAGAAGGGACTGCAGCTGATCTCCACTGAATCTGCTGCTTCTGGTGCATCATCGGTTCCAGAAATGTTCGTGGGGTTGAATTTGCTAAAGTGGTGCTAGAGTCCCGATGCAGTCCAAGGTGCTGTCACCTGAAGGTGAAGAAGGGCAAGGAGGTCCCAGAAATAGACCCCGAGACAAGGATTCACTTGCAAGCAGTTCATTCGGGAGGTGGAAGAGACAGCAAACACCAGTAGAGGACTGGGGAGATGGGTGATGCAGAAAGGAAGGGTATCTTTTGGAGCCAGCTGTCAGTGTGACCAGCTGCAGCTTCCCCGGCTGGGGAAATTCCAGGAGCCTGTGTAGAACACACACTTGAGGGAGGAGAGGGCTGGAACACAGACATGACAAACCCCTTCATTCACTAGGTGTGCTCGTTCTCCAGGTCATTGGGCCTCTTCTGCGAGTGGCATAGCAGACTCCAGCAGGAAGAGAAAGCTCTTGGGCAAAATGCAGGTGCTGGTGGCTGGAAGTCAGACAAGTGTGCGGTGATGGTAACGACAAGGGCAGGAGGCCTCAAACCTAGTGTGCATCAGAATCACCCAGAGGCCTTGTGAAAATACAGATCACGGAACCCTACACCCATAGCTCAGCAGGTCTGGGGAGAGACCCAAGAATTTGCATTTCTAACAAGTTTCCAGTTGAAGCTGCTGCTGCTGGTCTAGACGCCCACCTTGAAAATCACTGGGCTCGGGATGTGGGCAGAGCACCAACACAGTTGGTACAGACTGGATACTTGGGGTAAACCTAAAACCTAGGGTTGAGCAGAGCTTAAAGCTAAAGGAAACCAGAATGTCACCCCAAAATATCTCTTTAACATAAAAATTATTGTGAGCTGAAGGCAACTAAGAAGCAGCAGATGCAAGAAAGACTCTCTGCCCTCCTCCAATGTGCCTAGAGTCAGGACATAAACTTTCAAAGTTGTCCCTCCTCCCCTCTCTACCAGAAGGGACAAAAGTGAGTCACTGGAGACAACCTTAGACGCTAATAACCTAGAGACAGAGACAGAGACAGGAGAATCTGTATAAGAAATTTCACTAACTAGCCTGTAGCTACCATTAGTTTCCAATACATTTACCTTCCCACAACTGCCACAGTTGGACATTTAAAACCACTTTCCTTTGTCTTGTCATTTTTCTAGAAATTCATTGTTGTTTGTGGAAGATACCATATAAGCCCGAGTTCTAAGCCACCTCTTTGAGTTACTCCTTTCTATGAGCTACTCTCATGTATGTATGAGATACACATTAATAAACCTCTGTTTGTTTTTCTCTTGTTAACCTATCCTTTGTTACATGAGCCCCAGTCAGAAACTTAGAAGGGTAGAAGGAAAGATCATTTTTCCTCTGAAACAGAAACAAAGCCAAAGAGGTAAGATAAACTTTTGTTTGGACCTTCTGTAGGAAAATGCTTCCCACCTCACCCAAATCATATGTGCCCAGGAGTCATATGCATGTGCCTAGGCATGTGCCCAGGCATGTGCCCAGCAGTCATATGCCCATGGAGATGAGACCATGTACCAGGAACCCTCACACCTTCTGTGGCCAAGATTAAGGCATCTCACAGCATCCTGAGGATACAGCCACCCTAGGAGTTCCATCAGGTTTTTTTTGTCTGAGGGTGGCCAGGCAGGCATAGGTCCCAGTGGCAAAGAGTACAAGCAAACAATTTTTCTGAAAGCATCCAGCTTTTGGCTTGAGAATCAAATCCAGCTGGTGACCAACCGAGTTTAGGAAGCTGCTTCTCTTCATATGATACAGAGCTTGCCAGCAGCAGCTCTGCTCCCATTGCCAGGACAGTGGAAGGCAGTGCTGTGTCCCTTCCTGTCAAGCCTCAGAATCATTGTGTAGTGACCTTGACATCCTCCTGCTCTGTTCTGGAAAAGGCAAACCTTTCAGAAGATACCCTCCAAATAATCTGCGTCACCTACACTCATTCAACATCATCTCTATGATAACCGGAAAAATAACAGGCCTCGTGTCCTTTGGTGCTTGCTTACCTCAGGAGCACATACTGGCAGAAAACAGAGAATCCTAAGTAAAAATTGGTGCTTATTTCACCATACTCAATTTCCAGTTGAAACCTACACCGTTGGTTTCATACCACAAAACCACTCATGACCTCTTAAGAGATGAGAGCAAAAGGCAGGGAGGCAGAGATAACAAATTTATCCTTCACGGGAACAGAGGCATCCTGGTTTACCTTTTACAGTGATCACCCCCAGCAAAAGAGCATGACAAAGCCACATCCCCCATGCTTCCCTTTTGAGACCTGAATCACTGACACAAAAGCCAGGGTGTTAAGCCTCAGCCCACTGCAGGTATCTGGACCCTTCCAGTTCAGGCCAGTCAGTAGGGAATGCTGAGGTCAACACCTCTTAGGAGGCACTGTAATTAGCTGCAATCCAGAGCTGAACATTAAGGGAAAGAAAAGCTTCTCCCCCTTGCAAATCAGAACATTTTTTCCAGCTTTCCCAATGGGTTGCCAAGTGACTCAGCATTGGCCTGTGTGGGCACTATTATTGATGAGAAATCTTCTGCCTGGGTGATATACTGTATATAACACATGCCTAAAGAACAGTGCCAAGTCATACCAGAAAGAGCAGGCGAATTATTCACCTCCACTTCGAATGTAGGCGAATCCTGTCTTAATGCAGGGGCTACTCAGCACCAGAAAGACAAAGCCCTGAGATCATCAGAGACTTCCTTCTAAGATTCAAGAAATTATTAGGCAGAGCCTCTCCTTTCTTGTTGACTATTAAAAGGCAATCAAATCGAGGACAGCAAAGAAAAAAGGGCAAGAAAAAAACAATTTTTCAAAAACAACCCCAGAGCAGAAAACTGCGTAAAAGCCTTCAAGCTAAGTGTTGTGAGTACTATGAGCTCCACCCAGAGGTCATTTCTGGAACTGCATGTTTGTTTAATTTGGAGAAAGAAAATCTTCATGGCCTGACTTGCCTTACAGAACTGCTGGAAATTCTTGGACAACAGTCCCTCTTTCTTGTCTCTCACTAGAGGAACTGCTCTGAACTCTGAAATACAGGATATACTCAGGAACAGGATAAGATCCAGTAGGACAATAGCTTTTTATCTTCACTCCTGGCAGGTTGAACCCAACTAAAAGACAACCCGAAGTGTTCCAAGAATACAGCATGTCCCCAAAAAAGATTATTTCATTCAACATCATTTTGTTATAATGTTGATGAGATGCCATAGGAACTTAAATCTGGTTTATATCAATTAGCCTATGGTAAAAAACTGGTCTCATTATATATCGTTTTGCTCAAAGTTGTAGAACTTATTGATAATGTTAAGTGGGGACTCACTGTACTTTTAGAAGAAACACTAAGGGCTCTCATGGAAACAAAATGTAAGATTGGAGAGCAACTTGGTGGGGGAGGGGGACAAAGAGGAACATGTCTAATATTAAGACTGAGAATAACCCTCCTTCAAGAACCCATTGGTCACTTGCCTAGAAGGCCTAATTGTAAGGCCTCCACTCCCTTATGGAACTCAGGAGATCTCCCCAAGACAATCACCCTCCATACTTCCAAAAGAACTGACTGCAGTCCCCAAAACATTCCCCTGGTATCCATCCATTCATAACAGCCACGCACCTCTCACCACTCCGCCCCATCCTCCACACTGGCTATGAGGCGTCAGGCTAGGATCAAGAGCCCCCCTGCCATGCACTGAGCTGTCAACTACCCAGTGGAAAACACATCCTGTTCCAGATATCACAAGCTAGCCCAACAAATAAATGAAGCCTTCAAGAAAAAAAAAAAAAAAACAGTATGTTGGTGCTGAAACTTTCATCTACCATCTGGAAAGCTTCTCATCACAGCCTGCATGTTCCTGCCTTCATCAGCTTGCACCTTACATGACTTAGGACAACTTTGACAGATTCTGAAGATGGAAAACAATCAAACTTGCCCTTTGTCTTCCTCCAACAGCCCCTAACCCCCGCCGTCCAATTCTTTCTTCACTGTAAATAGCGAACAGCTTTTTCCTGTCTATTGACAAAAATATCTATGGCAATGTTTATCCATCTCAGGAGTGTTAAAGCTCTTGAAAATGTCCTTGCTAAACCTCTGCATGTTCTCATTTGAACAAGGCTAAGTGTTCCCAGAATGTAGCCCTTTTTTTTCATGGACTTCACTTTTTTAGAGCAGACTTAGGTTCACAGCAAAATTGAACACGAAGTTCAGAGATTTCCCATGTACCCTCTGCCCCCCACACCTGCACAGCCTCCCCCATTAACAACAGCTGCATGAGAGCAATGCATTTCTTACAATGGATGAACCTACAATGACACATCATCATCACCCAGAGTCCAGAGGTTACATTAGGATTCATAGGATGTTGTACATTCTAGGGGTTTAAACAAATGTAACATGATATGTATCCACCACTACAGTATCATACGCAGTACTTTTACCACTACTAAAAGTTCTCCCCTTCTTTGTTTCTTGAGCATAAGGCAAAAATATTTGTGCTCAGCATGACTCAGTCTAACACTAAGCAGCATTCCCTGGGCCGGCCTCATGACAATAATCGCCAGGGAGACTGGCGATCACAAATGCTTAGACCGTACCCTCAATTCACTACAGCAGACCTGGTTGGGGAGGGGCCCAAAATACTACAGAGCAGCCAGGCACCCCAACCCCAGGTGATTGCCATCATCAGGAAAGTCTCAAAAACGCATCTCTAAAGGAGAGACGCTCCTCATTTCAGAGTCCCCCAGCTGCACAGCAGCATGTGTTAAGAATGTAGCAGGTGTTCCCTACGCACTCGAGCTCCGGTTCCATCAGAATACCTAGAATTCAAGATGCATCCCATTCTTCATTCTCAACAGCATGGCTTCTAAATACTTTTCGCGCTCATTCCCTTATCTTGTTGCGCCGTACCAGAACATTTTATAAGGCCTTGCAAGTGTCCACTTCCATTAGGAAATATTGTTCTATTCCTACACAATTGTCTGCCACTGAGCTGCAGTTCATGTGCATGCTAGTTGGATCACTTGTGCAAAATGATGGGTTACAGAGCAAGTCTGCTAGGTTACAGGAAAGGGTTTGCCTAAGGGCATTTGCACACATTCTACACAGAACAGAAGGACACAAGGCCAATACGGGCTTGTCTCCTTTGTGCCTTGAGGGCTCTTCTGCCAGCTGCTCCCCAAGGCTCCCCACTGCTCTGCATTCTGCCACAGCCAATGATGGTTTATGGCAAAAATTCACTGGGCAGCAAGCCATGTGTCTCTTACAGACGGCAATTAGGAGAGAAGGAAAGGCTGCATTACAAGGTGCTTGAAAATGCAGTTCAAAAAAGAAAAAGTCATCGTATTTTCTCTCACCTGCTGGTGATGAAATGTATGTGTTCATCCAAAACAGACACCTAACTTTGGGGTCATTCAGAGTCAACGGCTCGCTCAATATAAAAATCAAGTACACCATGTTGTGCATGAAAATGTATTAAACCCAAAGTCAGGGTTGGGGCTTTTTGTTTGTTTGTTTGTTTGTTTGTTTGTTTTTCACACACAAAAAAGAATCCTTACCTTTTCTTTGGCTTTCCTTTTGGTCCCTGCATCCATCCAGTCATTTTCTTTCTCAAGCATGTCAATGAAGGCCCAGCGAACACCCTCAATCAATTCCTCCATCTACAAAACCAAACAAAAAATACCCAAAGAGGCAGGTCAAAAACCAAGAAGCTTCAGACAATGTTTTCTAGGCTATGAGAAATAGTTCAGTGCTAAACATGGTCAGAAAGAGGCTCCTTTCAGCCTGACTCCATGCTCTGGCAACACAACTTTTCCTGGGAAAGAGCCACCCCCCCCCCCAACACCACTAGAAGATAACCATCTCTTTCCATCAGAACAACTATTAGCCCATTGTTATCAAGGTGCAAGTAATTTCAATAGTTTAATAAGGGTCTGGGAGACAGAAGCAAAGGCATAGGCTGTGTATTGCAGACAGGTATTGCACAATAAAGTGAGTGACCAGTTGAAAGAGATACTGTTAACAAAGAACAGGCAAGGAGAACTAGCATCCGGAAATACACACCTCCAATGTAAATCACACATGTCGGGACCCCAGTTCTTTCCAAAGTCAGTGCCAGCGGTTACACCAAATGCTTGGCTGTTCTCTGTGGTCACCCTACTCTCCTCTCTACTCCCTTGCAGCTCAGAAAAGTCTTATGCCATTTCAAATCTCAGATGGTAGGTCTAAAGGGGGTGCTAACAGAAAGGCTATCTTTTGCAAGACCTGTCCCAGGTGTTTCAACAGTGAGACCACACCCGTGTTCGCGCTTTCCTTCCAGCATTCACTTGTGCATCGGCAGAGAGGACTCAGGGGCAGGGGTAGACGCTAACACTTAACTTAGGAGGCCAGCATGGAACAGTGTGGTGAGGCCCTGCCTGTTTATGGATGCAAACCTCTCGAGATTCCAGTCTCCTGAAGAGATGCTTCAGTTTTATTAATAGAAGACTCAAGAAAGAGTAAATAGTGGGCTTAGCACCAGAATAAAATCTTTCATTTGACATTATGGGATGGCAAATCCATTTTTAGAATTAATTCTAAAAGGAAAAAAGTTTAGATGTTCCCTTGGTTCTGGAATAAATTGTCAGCACAAAGCCCAAAATAATTTTTTCTGTTTAATAAGTTTTCAGCTATGTTTTCAGTTCAATAACAGTTGTAAGGAACCAGAGCTGTAAATCAGTGGGCTGGGTTCCATCGTATGTAAATAAGAACAAACAGCAGATGGAAAGGATGGGGGGAACCTCACAGCTATTTCTTCCCAACTTCATCAAAACATTAAAAGAAGAGAAAATCTCAACTTCAGATTGGGACATGATAAAAACATGAAATGACAGAAGAGCAAAGACCTTTTAAAATTATTAAGTCACTGGTTCTTGACCTTGTCTGCACACTGGGATCTTTGGGGACAGCTTTAACCCATCCTGAGGCCTGAGCATCAGGGTCCTGATGGCACTGGTCTCGGTGCAGCCTGGGTGTCCAGAGTTTTAAAAGCTCTTAGGTGATTTTACAGACAGGGTAGAGACCCACTGTTCTAGGGGAAGCCATTTATTGTACAGATAGAGAAATAAAAGTCAAGAGAACCCACAAGGTGTTCCAGCTCTTACAGCCAGGGAGGGTCAAAGCCAGGGCCCCACCACAGTGCTAAATGACAGTCATGACCTCAGAGCTCCTAAGAGCAACAGAGGCGTCCCTAACAAATCAGAGGAAAATGCTAGGGAAGTGGGAGGGGACCAATAGAGAGACGCAGAAGTAAACATTTCAAGTAGGAAAACCACACAAGGAGGGTGTTAAAATGGCAAGGAAATCTCCAGGGGCTAGATCTTTTGCCTGTGCAGTCACCAGCACCCTGGTGTCATTATGACCTCCTAATGCAGCGACACACATCATCCCGTCCATTACTTTCACATAAAGAAGTATCTTCCTGAACCAGGGAGGGGCCATCAGGATGCAAAGGCATTGATTTGAGAGGGATTCGGTGACCAAATCAATGGAACCAGGTGATTAATTTGTACGTGGAGAGGTGATGAAAGTGGGGAGAGTCAGATTAATTCCCAGGCTTCGGGTGTGGGCAACTACATGGATCCCACTGCAACTTTCTAGGACTGGGAATGTTGCAAGGGAAAGGGCTGGGGACAGAAGGCAGACATCAGTGGGATGAAGAGGACATGGGAAGTGGAGACAGCAAGTCTTGGGAGAAAGCAAAGACACAGTGGAAGAGGATGTAGGGTTAGCAGAGGGGTCTCCGGGTTTGGGTTGTATGCATACGTTTGTTGCTGCTGTACAATGCTACTGTTGCCTCTGTTCTGGTTGTTGATCATATGAGGAATTTGGAAACTGAACAATAAGAAGACTAACAACCTGACTTTGAAATGGGCCAAGGACACCTCACCAAAGAAGACATACAGATGAGAAATAGCCTACGGAAAGATGCTCCACATCATACGTCATCAGGAAAATGAAAGGTAAAACAACAAGATACCAGAACACACCTGTTAGAAGGGCCAAAATCCACGACACTGACCAACACCAAATGCTGATGAGCATGTAAAGCAACTGGAACTCTCAGTCATGAGAGTACAAATGGTACAGGCGCTTTAGAAAACAGTTTGACAACTTCTTACAAAACTAAACATACTCTTAACCACATGATCCAGCAATTGCACTCCTTGGTATTTACCCAAAGGAGCTGAGAACTTATGTCCACACAAAAGCCTGCACATGGATGTTTATAGCAGCTTTATTCATAATTGCCAAAAGCTGGAAACAACCAAGATGTCCTTCGGTAGGTTATGAAATGGGTAAATACACTGTGGTTCATCCATACAACGGAATATTCCTCAGTACCAAAAGTAAACGAGCTATCACATCCTAAGAAAACATGAGGGAACCATAAGTACATATTACTAAGTGAAGGAAACCAATCTGAAGAGGCTACATATTATATGATTCCACATATATGACATCCCGGGGAAGGCAAAACTATGCAGATAATAAAAAGATTAGTGGTTCCCATGGGTAAGGGTGGGGAGAAGATGAATAGGCAGAGCACAGAGGAATTTTAAGGCAGTAAAAATACTCTGCATGATATTAGAATGATGGATTTGTGTCATTACACTTTTTCCAAACTCACACAACGTACATTGCCAACAGTGAGCCCTAAGGTAAACTACGGACTTTTGGTGATTATGATGTACTGATGCAGGTTCATCTTTGGTGAAGTGATATTGATAATGTGGATACTACATGTGTGGGGTCACAAGGTGTATGAGAAATGCCTGTACATTCCTCTCAATTTTGTTGTCAATCTAAAACACTAAAAAGTATCTTTTTAAACATGAAAACAGCCCCAGCTGGTGTAGCTCAGTGGCTTGAGAGCTGGCCTGCAAACCAAAGGATCACCAGTTCGATTCCCAGTCAGGGCACATGCCTGGGTTGCGGGCCAGGTCCCCAGTTAAGGGTGCATGAGAGGCAAACCACACACTGATGTTTCTCTCCCTCTCTTTCGCCCTCCCTTCCCCCTCTAATAATAAATAAGTAAAATCTTTTTAAAAAATGAAAACTAGATACTGATAGAAAGGATCTAGTGAGGAAGAAAATGTTGGGAACATGGGAGCGAAAGAAGACATAAATGGTCCATGAGAGGGCACAAGGGGACGGTAGCCAAAGAATAGAGTTGACCCTTGAACAACCCAGGCTTGAACAGCGAGGGTCCAGAAATACGCGAATGCTTAAACGCAATGCGGTTTGAACTGCAGAGGGGGGTCCGCTTATAATATGTGGATGTGAAATGTCACCCCTGGGCATTATAATGACTATTAAACTAATTAACATTTTAAGCATTTTAGCCTAAGCTTTTTCACACCTCCCTGTCCGTGCACTGCTGATTGGCATGCCAAATGAAAATAAAGCGAAGCAAAACAATTTCAGCCTATGGCCAGGGGAAAGAATGACAAATAATTGCCATACGCAGCTTCATTCGTCCTCTTCCTTTCCTTCTCACGCCACCAACTGCGTCTTTTCTAAATCCAAGCCTTGGTAACTCAGTACCTTTGTGGCCCTCCCGGATGTCAAAACCCAAGTACTAGTCCCCCCCCCCTTTGCTTTTCCAAGAGCCTCAGCTGGTCCTACTCTCGTCCTCTCAGTGCCGGCACCCCTCGCCCCACTCCCCATCGCAGGTTCTCATTTCTGTCAGTTTTGCAGCCTTCACAGACTTATATAACATTTCTGTGAAATGGTGCTGAACTAGCCCAGCAGACTTGAAGAACAAGGAAAATCCTGAAGGTGACTGATGTCATCAGTAGTTGGCACGTCAATGCAAATAAGAGAAAAAATGATTTTAGCATGCTGGAACTACAACGATAAATTGCTGAACACTTTTTTATCTTTAGACTACTCTACAGCATCACATAATAACATGGCCTTTAGTCAACTCATGTTCCCCAAGGCAGTGAAAGCCTGCTATAATTTTAAAATAAATAAGAGAAATCTTGACCTAATGCCCCAACTAGGCAACATATAACATTAACAGAAATTACTTAAAGTGGAAGTCATAGGTTGAAGTTATCCATAGAAAATATTTATTGAGTCAAAAGTCAAAATACAACATATAAAACTTAAGTGTTATTATGATAAAACCTGCCACATTCAACATAAGGGCCCTCCAGGCAAAGCAGCAATTTGTTAAGCATCTATTTATTTCGGATTTAATGGATCTACACTGTGAAAATATAGTTCATCTGATTGGGCAGTTGTTAGTTTTCTACCTTAGGCAGTGTTATTTAAAAGTCAGTTCCCCTTCTCATTCCCTGCACCCCAGCATTTTTTCCACAGTGTTCTACATCGGACACCAGACACTGGTGAATCACACGTGCCTATGCATGCAACGGTTACGCTTCCATCAAAGGTTTTTTGTAATGAGATTCTCCTATCTTAAATTATTTCACCTGTTGTTTCTCTTTTGACCTCTCCTTACCCTTTCTCCCATCACATGGACATAGGAATTTTGTGGTTTTTTACAAGATGGTTTGATTAATGCATTTGAAGGGTCACATGCCACTACCAGCACGCCTTGTTTTATTGCATTTTGCTCTATTGTGCTTCACTGTTTTACATCTTTATCAATATTGTGCAAGACCCGTCCCCTACCAGCAAATAAGATCGCTCCTTTCCGAAGGCTCGGGTGACAATTAGCATTTTTAGCAATAAAGTATTTTTAATTAAGGTATGTAACATTGGGTTTTTTTAGATATAATACTACTGCACACTTAATACACAGTGTAAAACTTTGTCTCTGGCAACAAAGACATCCTACATGGCCAGATCAGATCCCACCTCATAGGCATGAATCCCAAACAATTAAACCCATACGTGCAGTCCCTTCTCTGAGTTCCTGTTAGGCTTATAATCAGAACATAGTTGTGTGTGTTCAACTGCTATTTATATTTACTTGGTTTGTCCAACAAGCTCTGCAAGCTCTGAGAACTGGAATCATGATTTAGATCAAACGAAATCATGGGCACATAAGCAAACTAAAAAGTGTTGATGGGGATCAGAATTTGCCACCCCAAAACATGCCTCTTTGGCATAAGGATTATTGTAGGCTGATTACTGTTAAGAAACAGCAGACATAGGAAAACGCTGAAAACTGAGAAGTTACCCTTCTGTAAGAGACATTTATATTTATAAGGGAAATGATTTGTCACGGTGTCTCCCTCTCTGTGCCAGAAGAAGAGGATGACTCAATCTCTGGAAACGAGATCTTATCACTGGGGAAGGCATAACAACCTATTCTCATTTACTTTGCTTTTCCTCATCACCTCCCATAACTGGCTGTCCTCCCTCCTCCGTAAATCTTTTGTCTGTAGCTGGGGATGGTATTTAAGGTGCTGTCCTGGGCCATTTTGAGGACTGAGTCAGTTTTCCTGGGTCTCTCCCATGTACACAGGAGGTAGACATGTTATGAAATTTCTGTTTGTTTTTTTTTTCTGTTAGTCCTTTTTAGTGCAGAGGATGCTCAGCCAAGAACTTAAAAGGGTAGAGTGAAAATTAATTTTTCCTCCCCTACAATGCTCTGTAAACTTAAACTGGTTAGTTTTATAATTTCACATCTCACATATTTTTCACATGATGATTTCATCTCTCACATAATACATATAAGCAAATGGTCAATAAATACACGTTGATTTATGCTTTTCAAAACCTCCAGTGCATATCTAGCAAAGAAGTAAAAGTGAATCAAATATTGTTTATCTATACTGAGGTATAACAGTTATGCCAGCAGTTATTTCAAATATAAACTTTAGTGGGAATCAAATGACTCAGTAAATTAGCCTGGTCCATTCTGAGATTGGTGATTACAGCATGGAACAGAACAGATGGCTAAGAATGGCTTACATATGTATTAATATATCTGGTAGAAATAATTATAGGCTGATGGAGTTCTTTAAAAAGAAGAAAAAGAGAAATCTTCAAGGTCGAGTGTGTGCAGTAATCTCAAAATAATGTCATTTTAATGAAAGTCTTAAAGACAATGTTGAATAGATTTTTCCCATTTAATTTAGAAATTATAAGTAATATCTTAATAAAACATAAGATTAAAAATTCTCCAATATCCCCATTGGTCTAGACCAGGGCAATGTCCTTAAGTTACAGCCACCTCATTAGCAAATGGGAAAACTGAAGATCATTACCATTAATTTATGTGGTCAGCCTGAAGAAACAGACTGCAGGACTTCTGGCCAAGATGGAGGCATAGGTGGACACACTGTGCCTCCTCGCACAACCAAAATCAAGGACGACAAAGATTTAGAAACAAGAAAACAACCAGAACTAACAGAAAATTGAACTGTACGGAAGTCCAACAACCATTCATCCAGACGGGGGAGAGGGGCAGGGTCTTGGCAGGAAAAAGCAGAGGTTGGCGGACCCAGGCGCGCAGGAGCCCCAGGCACACAGGCGGCAGCTAGCGGACCCCGGGCGCGGGGTGGCAACAGGCAGACGCAGTGAGGCCACGCAAGGTAGCTAGCTGGCTGACCAGGCATTCTCACATTGGCGCACGGATAATCCAGGTGAAAACCAGGAGTGAGACAGATCTCGCAACCCAGGGCCCCACTGCCAGGAAATAAAACCTAAAAACACCAATTGAAAACACTTGTGGGGGTTGAGGTGCCAGGAGAGAATCCCAGCCTCACAGGAGAGTTCGTTAGAGAGACCCCCAGGGTCCTAGAACATACACAAGCCCACCCACATGGAAATCAGCACCAGAAGGGCCCAATTTGCTTGTGGGAAGTGGCGGAAGGGACTGGAATCTGATAGAGAACAAAGCAAGTGCCATTGCTCCCTCTCAGACCCCACCCCCACATCCAGCATCAAAACCCAGCAACTGGATTGCCCCATCCTGGTGAACATGTAAGGCTCCGCCCCTCACATGTAACAGGCACAACCAGACCAAAAAAAAAAAAAAAAAAGGCTCAAATGGGAGAACAAATCAAAGCCCCAGAGCCAATTCATCTAAGTGACAAAGAGATAGCCAACCTATCAGATGCACAGTTCAAAGCCCTGGTGATCAGGATGCTCACAGAATTGGTTCATTTTGGTCGCAAATTACATGAACAAATGAAGGCTACAATAAGTGAAATTAAGAAAAATGCATAGGGAACCAATAGTGATGGGAGGAAAACTGGGACTCAAATCAATGGAGTGGACCAGAAGGAAGAAAGAAACAACCAAACAGAGAAGAATGAAGACACAAGAATTAAAAAAAAAAAATGAGAGGCTTAGGAACCTCCAGGACATCTTTAAATGTCCCAACATCTGAATTACAGGGGTACCAGAAGGGGAAGAGGAAGAGCAACAAGTGGAAAACTTATTTGAACAAATAATAAAAGACAACTTCCCCAATCTGGCAAAGGAAATAGATTTCTAGGAAGTCCAGGAAGCTCAGAGAGTAGTCCCAGAGAAGGTGGACCCAAGGAGATACACACCAAGGCACATCATCATTACATTACCCAAGATTCAAATGAAGGAGAGAATTCTAGAAGCAGCAAGGGATAAGGCACAGTCACCTACCAAGGAGTTCCCATCAGACTGTCAGCTGATTTCTCAAAACAGACCTTACAGGCAAGAAAGGGCTGGAAAGAAGTATTTGAAGTCTTGAAAGGCAAGGACCTATATCCAGGATTGCTCTATGCAGCGAAGCTTTCATTTAGAATGGAAGGGCAGATAAAGTGCTCCTCAGACAAGGTCAAGTTCAAGGAGTTCATCATCACCAAGCCCTTATTATATGAAATGTTAAAGGGACTTACCTAAGAAAAAGAAGATAAAAAATAGGACAGTAAAAAGACAGCAAACTCACAGATATTAACAACCACACCTAAAACAAAAGCAAACTAAGCTTACAGCTAGAATAGGAACAGAAACACAGAAATGGAGATCACATGGAGGGTTAGCAACAGGGGAGTGGGAGGAGGAGAGAGGGGGAAAAGGTACAGAGAATAAGTGGCATAGACGGTGGGTAGAAAATAGACAGGGGGAGGGCAGGAATAGTGTGGGAAATGTAGAAGCTAAAGAACTTATGACCCATGGACATGAACTAAAGTGGGGAATGTGGGTGGGGGGGGTGTGCAGGATGGAGGGGAATGAAGGGGGGAATGGAACAACTGTAATAGCATAATCAATAAAATATATTTTAAAAAAGAAAAGAAACAGACTGCAATCTGAAGGAAATCCTTAAAAGTTTTCTTTCTGGAAATTTACAAAAAAATAGACATTAAATAAATCAATGCACCAAGTAATACTAAATATTCATTGTCTCATTATTTATACTGTAACTACTTATTAAAATGGGTTTGAATTGATTCCTGATAAAGATATAAAAATGGCATTAAAAAAGAACAGACCCATATTGATGTGGAAAAAGTGGTAAGGCCGGAAAAACTAAGGATAGTTAGAAAATGCTAAAGTTTCTGACAGCCAAGCAAGCTAATAAAACAATTCATACCAGTTTGTCAGGATTAACAAACTTGCATAGTTATTAATCACGTTGGCAAAAGAAAATAAAAGAATATCAAGTTATTTGAGCCCCAGACATGCTACAAAGCATGTTAGTTTGGTGGTACAGAAGTTTAACGTGTCCTTTTGTCAGAAAGCATAATTAGGGTGGAAGCAATAAGGACTAAAATCCTATTTACTGCACTGGCCAGGTGACTCAGTTGATTGGAGCATAATCCCATACCCCAAAAGGTTGTGGGTTCAATTCTCAGTCACGGCACATACCTGTGTTGCGGGTTCAACAATCCCCAGTAGGGCACATACTGAAGGCAATAGTGCATGGATTCTCTCTCTCTCTCTCATTCTCTGTCTCTGTCTCTGTCTCTGTCTCAAGTGAATAAGCATATCCTTGGGTAAGGATATTTTGTTTTTTTAAAGATTTCATTTACTTATTTTTAGGGAGAGGGGAAGAGAGAGAGAGAGGGAGAGAAACATCAATGCGTGGTTGCCTCTCACATGCCCCCACCAAGGACCTGGCCCGCAACCCAGGCATGTGCCCTGACTGGGAATCAAACCGGTGACCCTTTGGTTCACAGGCTGGTGCTCAAGACACTGAGCCACACCAACCTGGGGGGTGGTGAGGATATTTGAAAATCTTATTCAGTAGATATGAATAGACAGACTGTGTTCTAACTTTATAACTCATCTTTTGCTGTTTCCCACTTTGCATCTCTGACAGGGAATGAAACAGAGACCAGAATAATATTTAGAAGTCAACCAGTCTCCCAATGATCTAGCCTTTGGCTGTGGGTAAATTTCCCCAGCAAAAATAATTCAGCCTGGTCACTTCCAAAAGTCAGCTCTGGTGGAAGGCATAAATGCTTCCTTCCAGTGAGGGAATTTCCAGTACAGGGTCTTTGCAGCCCACAGACCTGGTCAGATATGCGTGACAAGACTATAGCCGCTAATGTGACAAAGGCAACACTGTCCAATATGATCCAGAGATGGAGACAACAAACAAGAAAGGTGGGCCAAATATGTCATTGTTGTGGCAGCACACTTAAGAACAAGGGCAGGAGTGGTGTCCACACTTATTTCAAGAGAATTCCCAATGAGATATCTAAATTATTTGTTGTGCTGGATGTCATTTTGTCAAAGATTGCTTAAAAAGAGCTGTCAGAAATGGGGTCTGATGACATTCTTGTAACCAGATTTAGTCCGTAGAGAGTTGTGAAACCAGGATCTGTTAGAGAAATTACATTTGGCTCCCTGAGAAGTTTCATGAGACTATCCTATGAGTCAGAGTTAGCATTAAACGATAGAGCAGGTTGTGGACTATGGCCAGGGAACTAGCATTAAAAGGATCTTTACCCCAACTGAAAGCTACTACACAGGGCATGGATGGAGGACTAGTAACAGCAAAAACCCCAGGCACCTTCCTCACTCTCACTCTTTCTAAGAGAAATTAGAAAGAGATCTCAGTGCAGGAGAGTCGCCACAGTTGATGCCAGGACTTTGATGCTATGAATTCTCTCCTTATGATTAATCTTAGGCATGACACAGAAAAACAGTAGCTAACAATCACTGGGCACTTGCTATGCGCCAGCCAGTGTGCAAAGCCTTCCACATAGATTAGCTCAGTCAGTCCTCACCACGAACCAATGAGGTAGGTGCCGTAGTCCCCTTTATCTGTGGTTACCCTTTCTGTGTTTTCAGTTGCCTGTGGTCAACCATGGTCCAAAATCATTCAATGAAAAATGCCAGAAACAAATAACTCATAAGTTTTAACTTGTGTACTGTCCTAAGTAGCATGATGAAATCTTGCGCTGCCCCACCCAGGGGGTGAATCATCCCTTTGTCCAACGGACTCACAATGTCTATGCTTCCCACCCATTAGTCATGTAGTAGCTGTCCTGGTTACGAGATCAATTATGAGAGAAAGAGAGACAGACACACAATGACCATATTCACGTAACTTTTATTACAGTATATTGCTATAATGGTTCTATGTTATTATTAGTTATTGTTACGCTCTTGATTTATCAATGAAACTTACCATAGGTATGTGTATATAGGCACACCTCATTTTATTGTGCTTTTCTTTACTGTACTTCACGGATGTTGCATTTTTTACAAATTGAAGTCAAGACTCTCCACCAGCATAAAGATTACAACTCTTTTTATTGTGGTGGTCTGCAACCGAACCCACAACATCGCCGAGGCACGCTTGTGTAGGAAAAACCACGGATATACAGGGTTCGGTACTATCCATGGTTTCAGGCATCCACCGGGGGTCCTGAAACGCAGCCCCACAGATAAAGGGAGACTGCTGCTTTCATATCCCTATCTGTGACTCACTGCCATGATGGTTTAAATTCTATACCCCTGCCTTTATCCCTTTGCTGTGTGGCTTTGCAGTTCCTTTCACTGAAACGCAGAGTCTATTTCCCTACTGTCTCAGTCTGGACTGGCACCGGGGCTTGCTTTAGTTAACAGAATGCAGATATGATGTTGTGCCAATGCTGAGCCTGGGCCTCAAGAGGCCGCACACAGGTTTCTGCTTGCTCACTTGCACCTGTGCCATCGCTATGAGAACATGCCCGGGCTAGCCAGGCTGAAGGAAGTAAAACACCTGGAGCAGAGCCGAGTCATCCAGATCACCTCTGCTGAAGCCAACCTAGGCCAGCCAAACCCCAGACATCCAAGAAGCCCAGCCAAAATAAGTAGAGTTGCCCTTGCAAACACCAACTGACTCCAGGTGTACCAGCCGTAATTGCTTATTGGTGAAGCCCACTGAGGTTTTCAGATTGATCATTATGCAGCATTGCTTTAGCAGCAGAAACTCATGTACCATTTATAAACAGGAAGACAGAGGCACAAAGAGGTTAACTAACTTGCCCAAATTAATCAAAGTAGGGCTGGGATATAAGATGCTAATGCAACTTTGCAGAAAACCAGATGTAATTTCTATGTAAGGTCACTATTTTATAACTATATATATTTTTTAAAAGCCCTTTAAAACTCAAATCATTTTGGTTGGCCTTAATTCAGACAGGTCTTCAGCAAAGGCCCAGAGAAACTGATCTTGACAATGTAGCTGTTATCACTGACTAGACAAACAGAAACACGGGCCCTTGGTAGCCAGAGAGAACATCCTTTGCGTGACTTGTGTAGAATGGCTATCCTGAGACCAACCCTCGTGAGTGGCAGCCTCCGCAAGGGACAAAGAACCCCTCTGTATAAGGGCATTGCTGTACTGCATGCCACTGACTTTCTTGTGACTTCTGCCACCAACACTAGAGTTACATCTCATTTACTCAACTACTGAGAGAAACAGCGATGGGGGAATTGGAGAACTTGAATATTAATGGCAGTACATCGATTCAATTATCTTGGCTCACTAATGAGGTGAACTCCTAGTGTACGGAGGTTGCAAGTTCAAACTCCACCACTGCAATTGGACCCATGTGGGTACTTAAGTCCTCAGCACCAGCTGCAACAGTGGGGTGGGAGGAGAAACCTGTTCTTGGGATAAGAATTACTACAGGAATTGCTCACGCAGAGCAGCTCAGAAAACTAGAAGATACACTGCAGCTCATGTATTTCATTACTTGGGAACATGAACAATGTCTTTACCATAAAGAGAAAAAAGAATAAGCTGCTAGGGTACAGGAGAAATTAGTGAATTGTTTTATACAGTAAGTAAAGTTTCAATTCTTCACTCAATAAAGCCTGTATCTGAAGTGAAAGAATAGATTTGTTCCTCGTTAACCAGATACACTTTCTGTATACAGAATGTTTTAATGTATAATAAGAGACCAGTGACTTTAGCTTTGATTTGAGGGTTGACAAAGATCCTTTCCTTGACTAAACTTTAGTCGGGTTCCCGTAAGCCCTCTTCTTTACTAGGCCTCGACCTTGGCCCCCATCCTGCCCTTGCCCGGCTCACACAGCCTCATTTTGTCAAGAATCCTGATGAAGTCAGCTTAGAGAGAATCTTCCACCCTTGACATCTGAGCAGCCTCTGTTTCTGCTCAAATTCCTCATCCCCCACCCTTGATATGTGAGCACTCTGGCCTGCCTTCAGCAAAAGTCCTCTGACCCTTGATGTCTCCTCTTGGTAATTTTCCATCCACTGATCCCCTTAGTCTGCTTGTTGGTTATGAATCCCCAGCTGTTTCCTCCTTTCCGATGGGAGGGAATTTCAGGGGAAAAGGGGAAGGGTTTGCAGGAACAAGTGTAAAGGACACACGGACAAAAACAAGGGGGGGGGGGTGGAAATGGGAGGGAGGTGGGGAGGGTTGGGGAGTGGACTGGGATGGGAGTAAAAGGCAGAGAAGTGTACTTGAACAACAATTAAAATAAAATAAAATAATACAATAAAATTTAAAAAATCAATTAAAAAAATATCCCCAGCTGTTGAACCCAATCTCTCCCCTACTGTGAAAGTCTTCACATCTTCTGCAATGGTCCTGAGAAAAGTCTCTCTTACTATTTTAACAAGTATTGAAATATTTTTTTTTCTTAAACAGGGATTGTCCTATAAGAAAACCACAGAAAATTTGAAGGAGCAACAAAAAATACCTATTGGCAGAATTGACTACTTGTGAGTAAACAAGAACATGGAGTCTATAATGAAATAAAATAATATGGTTTATTAACTTAGCTCACACAGAAGTTTAAATGGAAACTCCAATTTTACTGAATTTTCTAGAAATGACAGTAAGAGCAGGAAGAGATTTTTTTTTCTTTTTGTTTTCTTTTTCTTTTTTTTTTTTTGCTTCAACACTTAATAGAAAATTGTTCTTGGATGTATATGTTCACATTTCTGCCTTAGTAACTAAAGAACGATAAACATTTTTAAAAGACTTTAATGAAATATGTTACAGAACCTTGGGTGACCATGCCAAACATCAAGGATCACTCCTCACAATGATGTAATGTAGAAAATACTGGAATTAGAGCTCACTGTGTTGGCTGAACCAAAGATATACCTCAAAAGTTACTCTTAGATGAATTTTTTTAAAACATTTTATTTATTTATCTTTAGAGGGGAAGGGAAGAAGAGAGGGAAAGAGGGATAGAAATATCAATGTGTGGTTGCCTCTGGTGTGTCCCTTGCCGGGAAGTAGCCTGCAACCCAGGCATGTGCCCTGACTGGGAATCGAACCGCAATCCTTTGGTTCACAGGCCCGCGCTCAGTCCACTGAGCCATACCAGCCAGGGCTTAGATGGATTTTTTGATACTCAACTTATTTCATGCTGTTTCTCTCTTTCTTCTGAAAATTATGGGAACACAAAAATTCAATGTGCACTGGTTGAATTTGAATTAAGATTTCAACTGTTATTTCTCTTTAAAATACTGAAATACTAGGTGCAAAATCTATTCCAACTGTTTCCTATCACTAAAATGCTGAGAAATAGAGTGTGTCTTTTATTTTTATAGTATCTTAATACATGAATAAACAATTTTCTGGTAAGGGTGAAATAACTTTTTAAAAAGCCACTAAGTCTCCTCATTATGACAGATTCCTCATTCCAGTCATAAAAATGGTGAAAATTCTAGAGTTTTTTACAGAGAAGCAAGGGAATAGAGTACTGGCTTAAAGCTAGATCATCTGGGCCTGAAACCTACCTAAACCATTTTTGAGCTTTGGGGAATTTACTCTCGGAGCCTCAGTTTCCCCATCTGGAAAATGGGGGCAGTAACAGTAGTTACAGGTCCAATGTTAGTGTTAAATGAATTAACACATTGAAAGCACTTAGAAGAGTGCCAGGCGTTCTGGTAAACCTCAGTAAAACTTAGCTACGTCATTATCATCACCAAATTTTAAAAGCATTATATCCTGACCGTCACACTCACACCAGGCCCACGGCGACCGTCCCTTCCTTTCCCAGCCATCACTGGCATCTTTGCCTGCCCTCCAGTGGATGTGGCTCTCTAACTGGGGACATTTACTCATATACTACAGATATAAATTATCATTCATAAAGATGGAAGAGAAAATAACAAGCAATAACTCTAGACATCCCCCACACACATACTCATACCCCTAATCCCCTCTCCTGTCACGTAGGAAATGAGAACACAGATCAGGGCGTGTCACCAGGGCCTGGAGCATCATCTCTACTTATAGTGACAATGCAGCATCAACTCTCTAAGGATCTCCACTTTCATACCCTGGGTATAACTTTCCACAAAAATAGCTTGTTAAATATTTAGCTAATATGCTGTATTTTAAAATTATGCATGACCTTCTATTAAATAGCATAAAAAATTAAAGATGTTCTCTGACATAAGAGGTCCTGATTCTGGGTTCTGAAGATTGGAGAGAGAATATTTGTGTTTAAAGGCACAAAATGGTATTTCCCCAGGACATATTTAGTTTGGCTTCCAAAGTATTGACCAAGATTTAAAATGTGGGAGAGTCCCCATAAAAATCTGTATTTCTGGCTTAAAAAAGTAAACAAGTCCAGAAACCTAGCAACCCTCGATGGGCCCCCTGAATGAAGACAGCTTGGCTGCACCGTGGATTTCACATTCATCCCTGTCCACCACCACTGCGCCCCAGACACCAAGGCTCAGAGACAATTACCGCTCCTCACTGTACTTGCCATGGCTTTTGCTGATCCTCAGCTAGCTTCGCTCCGGTAGATTATTTAATGTCCCTCACTGACTGTGAGGGTATTTGAGCTTGGAACCCTTAGCTTTCATCTTAACCGAGTCCCTTGCACCTCCCAGGCACTGAACATCTTTAACCTGCAGGTTCCACTCCACCCAGTCCCAGAGCCAACAAGAGCCAAGCATCCGAGGTGCTCCATCAGAGTAGGGTCTGGAGGTTCTCCCCTCCTCTAAGCTGGTGTGCCAGGGAACCTGAGACATCCTCACTAAGAAGCAGCTTGACTCCCACTCCCGCCCTATTCCCAGGCCCAGAATCCCTGTCTTGTTTGAGTCTTTCCCTACTGATATTAGAGCCCTCCATGAAAGTCAGCTGGCCGGGAACCAGCAACCCCACCTTCCAGCCCTGGCTACTAGTACCTGCTCACCCAGGGAGCGTGATCTCTGAACTCAAGAGATTCCCTTCAGTTCTTCAGATGGTCACTGTTCAATGTGGTAACCATATGTCCAATACTACAGCCACACATGGCAACTGAAGTGTGGCTAATGCAAAGCGAGACGTGCTCTAAGTATAAAATACACATGGGGCTTCAAAAACTTAGTATGAAATAAAGCCTATAACTGTAACATTAATGACTTCTGGATTGATTACTTGTAATGATATTTTGGATTACTTGGTTAAACAACATGTATTATTAAAATTAATTTCACCCATTCCCTTTTAGTTTTTTTAATGAAGTTATTAGAAAGTGCAGAATCACATATGTGGCTCATATTCAAGTTCTGTCGAATAGCATTACTCGACGTGACAAAGACAGCCACTGTCTAAAGGATTCTGCAACTCCCTCCCCTGGCCTGTCCCACTATCTAAGAGGCAGGAGACTGTGCCCTATTACCTCTTTAGGTGGCTTTCTGTTGAAGGATTCTCCTTTTTCCTCATGTTACCCTTCCCATTTCTAAATTTGTAAAATGCCCATAGTTATGTGTCTGTGAAGATACGAGTGAATGGTCTGTATGCACACTCACACTTGCATACGGGAACTCATAAAGGAAATACCGTGGAGTTGTGTGCTTCCCCCCCCCCCCGTGAAAAGGAAGAGAACTCTGTTAGCTTGGGGGTTTGGGGGTGCAGGATGCCTTCTCTCCACACAGGAAACCTCGAAGTGAAATGTTCTCTCCCAAACTCTATGACAAAGGGTTCCAACAAGAGGCAACCTCGCCATTTGCCATTAAGAGGCTGCACAAACAGAAACACTGAGAAGCAGAAAGTCCCTTGGAGGAATCCAGGTGCCAACTTTCAGAGGAAATCTAAATAGTTCAGGCCACAAGGGGGAAAAAAAGGCAAGAAGCCTGGAGGCCCTCACACAGGGTTTGGCAAAAATCCATTTAAACCAATCTGAATCAGGGACAGTTTCAATGATCTGAAAACTGAAGCGGTTACTTGTACTAATGCAATAGGCTTTGCTAAATGAAGTAACCACTGCCTAACTCAGCAGCCTGCCCAGCTCACAGGAATCACCATGGCAGGGTTTCTCAGTGGTAATGGCAATTGCTTGCAAATGAATGAATCAAAGGCCTTGTTCCTTCCTCCAAGTGTGATCCCTGGGCCAGCAATATCAGCATCACTTGGAAGCTTGTTATGCAAATTCTTAGGTCCTACCCCAGACCCAAGTGAAAGGATCCTCGTTACAACACAATGAGATCCTTGTGTGATTCTTGTACACATTACAGTTTGAGAAGTACCTGAAGTTTAACCTTCTGACTGTGTTCATTTGCTTAACAGCAGGTTGTCGTAAATAAAACAAGGGTAGGACCTTGGGGTGGAGTCTCTGGAATTTGTCCCATTGGGGATCTTTCCGTTTTTCTTTGGGCTGTAGCTAATAATGCAAAATATGTTTTCATGTAAATCAGTGGTTCCAGGTGGTTCTTGGATGGGAGCCCTGTAGCAGGGCATAAAAAGCCAGCTATTTCTCTTATACATTTCCAATGTAAGTATTCCCTGAGGCAAATAGCTTCGGATTAAGGGATGCAAATGATTTTAGGTAAAAGAGATGAGTATCCATGCAACTATCATACAATTTCCATGTCCTGTGTACATCAAAATAATGGGGGGGAATGCCAAAATCAACTTTGTTTTCAAATGTTACACCCTGACACATAAAAAAGGGACTTTCACACCAAAACTGAGGAAAACAAATTAATCCACATACCTTTCATATTACTTAAAATTATTGTACTGCCAAAAAAAGTCCTGCTATATAAAAAACACCCCCATTATCCCTTAATTGTTTTTGTATCCTTCCAAGAGGTTATGTTACCACAGTGATTAGCTGATAAATCTCAATCATTTACTCCAACCAAGGAGTGAAAGAAAACACACAGTGGGAATAGTGAGTATTTTGAAATAAGACATTCTTCAGTGAAATTATTTGCAAGAAGGGGACATTCAGGTTCAAATATAAAGTATCAAACTTGGCTTAGTCCTCCAAAGTATCAAAAGACAGCAATAATTCAGGAAAATAGTTCGATTTATGGCATTCCAAAGCCAACTTCAGCACGAAATACATACTTATGTATTATATACAGACATATGACACCAACCAGTTGGTGTTATTACGTAGCAGTAGGTAAAACCAACCATGCAAATTATCGTAACTGACTTTTTTACTCTTTGCCTTTAAATTCAGCATTTATTTACCACCTGCATCCAAGCTGCTCATATATTTGTATCTGATCGACTATAATGGATTGTTATTAGTGAAGGGGAGCAAAATATACCACCCCCCAAATACACCTCTTTGGCATAGTGATTATTTTGGGCTGATTAGTTTGGAGTGGCTGCAAAGACAGGAGAGGCTCTGAAAACAGAAGTTACCCTTTTGGGAGAGACATGAATATCTGCCATGGGAATGTCCATTGTAACGGTCTCTGTCTCTGTCTGTCCATCTGTCTGTCTGTCTCTCTCTCTCTGCAGGAAAAGAAGGATGGCTAAATCTGTAGAAACTCTGTATCAGTGGAGAAGGCAGGACTTAAATCTGCACAACCTTTCCCTCGCTTCCTGTGCCTTTTCTGGTCACTCCCATGACTGCCCCTCCCACCCCAACATCTTCTTTTGTCTTCACCTGGGGATAGTATTTAAGGTGGTGGCTTGGGCTATTTCAAGGAATTATTCAACCTTCCTGGGTCTCTCCCCAGTACACAGGGGGTATACAGTTTACTACACTTGTTTGTTTTTCTCTTGTTAATCTGTCTTTGATTGCAGGGGATCTTAGCCAAGAACCTAGAAGGATAGAGGCAGAATTATATTTTCCTCCCCTACATTAGTTAATCATGCCTAGATACTTTGCTTCATGCCATTTGTAAAATATAATTCTTCACAAAGAAAGTGCACACCAAAGAAAAAAACCTGGCTAAATCCAAATTTCTAATTCAAAATACACACCCTCCTCCAATGCAGCTGAAACAGATGAAGAAAAAAACACTGCCAAGGTAAGGAAATGGCGACAACTGTAATTGAACAACAATCAAAATAAATGATTAAGAAGGAAATCCATGACCTTCAAACTCACCTAGACCTTTACTGCCCCCAGGCAGCCATACTCAATTGCGTAGGCTTCCTCACTCTCCCACTCTCCTCCACAAGTAGCTCACACCTTCTCTCCCGTCCAACCCTCATCCCCCACCTCTGTCCTGAACTTAAGATTCATACACCCCACTGCCTCCTCGACATCGCCAGCCAGAAGTCTGATAATATTTCAGCTTTGACATGGTCAGAACTAAACTCCTGATCTTCTCTTCCAGACCTGCCCTTTGCATAGTATTCCCCTTATCAGTTAACAACTCCATACTCCCATTTAATCAGACTCAAAGCTCTTACTCTCCCATCTGTCATTCAACGTACCAGCAACTGATTCTCCACTTCTGAATGTAGTCAGAATCCACCCCCTTCTCATAACTTCTACTGCTACCACCTGGTTCAAGACAGCATCCTCTTTGGCCTGGTCCCTCTAATAGTCTCCTGATTGCTCCCTGCTTCTATCCTTGACGCTGTATAGCACAGGTGGCAAACACAAGACCTGCGGGCTGAATGCAGCCTTCCGCCTTGCTTTATCCGGCCTAGCACCTTGTTTCTACCTGGTAGCAGTGCCAAGATCCCTGCCCCTGGTTAAGGGGTAGTTACATTTATACAGTCCTAAAATTATATCCAGCCCTTTGAAGGCAACCACGAGGCTGATGTGGCCCCTGGTGAAAATGAGTTTGACACCCCTGCCCTATAGTCTCTTCTCAACAAAACAGCGAGGGTGATCTCTCAACATAAGTGAGGTCACATCAGGCCTCTTCTCAAAAGCCTGTATCACATCCCCACTTCACTCAGGATATAGCCAACATTCTTCCAATGGCCTACAGGCCTTAGAAAATGCCACCGTCCCTATCACTGCTCTGACCTCAAGGCCTCTCACCCTCGTTCATCCCACTCCAGCCTTGTGGACCTCCCTGCAATTTCTGGAACACTCCAGGCACATCCCTGCCTTACGGCTTTTGCTGTTCCTTCTGCCTAGAACACTCTTCCCCCAGACAGCTGCCATGTCTAATTTTCTCACTTCCTTGAAATCTCTGCCCAATGTCATCTTCACAGTGAGGCTTTCCTTGACTGTCTCATTTAATCCTACAACCCACTCCCCACATCCACACCTTGCAGCCTGCCTGATTCTTCTTCACCCCGATCTCCTTTCTTTTTTCCAGAGTCCTTAATGTTTTCCAACACACTTGTTAATTTAGGCACTGTGTTTTCTGTTGTCTATGCCCGCCCCCCATTTGGATGTCAACTCAACGAGGTCAGGAATCTTTATCTGTTTTGTTTTCTTATGTATCCCATGGCCTAGAACAGTGTCTAGCATGTAATAGGTGTTCAGCAAATATTTGTTGACTAAATGAATGAAACTACACCTCAGCTCTTATCAGATGTATCTGGTCGGACCAAATAGCCAGGGACCAAGGTACCTGGAAGTTCATTACACTATTCTTTCCACTTTCACATGTTTAGAAATTCCCAAAATAAAAGGGTTTAAGTGTATGAAAACATATATACACAAAGGGTTTTCTGAGGGAGAAGTGTCATCCTCCTTTAGTTTTTGGAAAATAGCATAAGAAGAGGAGAATAAAAGACCTCCACCTTATTTCTATTTCTAAGCCACTTAATAACTATTAAATGTATTACAAATCATTCCATTTCCGGGTCTCCAGCTTCCTCATCTCTAAAACAGAGAGGCCCGACTGGAAAACCTCTACCTTTTGTGATTACAACAGCTCAAACAGCCAATAAAAAATTAACTAGTCTCCTTTTTCCCTAAGCATGGACTGCACACATGAATTTCCACAGCAGAAATGGTGTCCGTGGCATGATGTCATGCTTTGTTCACTTCTAAATTCCCTTAATTTTCGGGACTACATTCTGCGTTTGAGTTTTCAGTTAACGTGAACCTGAGAGCGGCCTGTGGACCACATCCGTGTCGGGACCCGTTAGCTGCCTTTGGTTTTGGGTTGGGGAGCAGCACTTACCATTTCCTTCTTATCTTCCTGGAAGTGCACGTCCACGAACATTTTTCCAGCAACGTAAGGGAGGGCGCTTTCGATAAAGTTTACACACTTGTCCCACTGAGGCAACAAAGTTGTGGTCCCCTGGATTACCTGTAGGAGATCATTGATCCAGGTTTAGTTTCACTCAGATCAAACCTATGGCAGAAACAAATTCAACAACCTGAAGAGTCTACGAAACACCACACACTCCGACCCACATACATGTGTCTGATAGTAAAGCCACAGGGGTAATCAGATGAAAAACATTCTGCTTGTCCCCAGGTTATATATAAAAGCAAATGAAAACCTTTTGACAGTAGAAAATAATGTATTTCTCCTTTCCTTCCACTTTTCCCCAATAAACAAAGGATTTAGGCAATAGCACAGCTTTTCTGCAGTTTACAGGGATGTAAGGGGATGCTGGCCAAACAGCTGGCTAATGTTTAATATCCACCGAGAACTGAAGTTACACCAAGGAAGGTCGGGAGTCGATCGGTGGTCAAAGTTCCTGCCCAGCGAGGGTCTCCTTGCTCTGGGTAGTACGCTCACAGGGCAGGCCAGGAGCAGACGGCCGACCGTGAACAACACGGGAGCGTATTTATGTTGTGTTCCAAAGAACACACTGGTAACCAAGTAAAAACCAGATGTAAATGTTTCTCTCATCTGCCCCGATTAAATCATGATCATAAGAAAACATTTACAAACAAGTAAAGAGGTTCCCAAGCAGGACTTGCAAGGCTCAAAGGTTTACTCTCGGGGATGAAAGCAGAGAAATAAATAGTATGTGGTTACACTGGGAGGTTGGGAGTTCAGAGCACTCAAAATGCGGAGTGAAGGCCACCAGTGAGGAAGGCAGGCCCCGAGCATGGTGGCTGGAGGTGTCCCTTGAACACTGTTAGACGCAGGTTGTTGCAACATGGCGAATGGGATTAACAATCAAGTTCATCTATTCTTTCTCTACTCTCTGGTAACAGAATCCCTCTCAGAGATAAGGAATGAATCTATAAAGCCTCTAGAGAAAGAGGCCCTATAACTTTCTTGTGCAAGTCAATATTATAGTTAGCACTTCACGCTCAAAAAAACATCCCCTTGTACCTCACCTCAAAATTTGCACCCTCTACTTCTCATACTTCTCTCTCTGCTCATCTTCATGGTGGGGGTGAAAAACTGCGTACCATATTTTATGTGAACCACAGGGAATGGATGTGTGTGTGTGTGTGTATGTGTGTGTATGCACATGCACAGGAGTTTACACACATATATATATGTAAAATCTACTTGCTTTCGTAGCTTAACCCTTTGATATGACCTCAATATGCACAGTGGTTTTCTGCTATTCTATATAAAACTCACAACTTTATATAGTGACTTTAAAAGGCCAAAATGTATTCCAAATAACTGTGTGACTACTCAAGAATAATGATCCACTAAGAATTTCTGTACTTACCAGTATCGGTAGTAACTAAAACGTTTGTTCAATGAAATCATAGCTTATAAAATTCACCACTCACCTAATTTCAAATTTAGAGAAGAATAAAACATTGTTTAAAGTCACTGAATTCTTAAAATGCTAACTTTTTTTCAAAGCCACAAAATCCTGAAGTCCTGTCGTGGTGGGAGAATTATTCAGACAAAAGCTTCTGAAACAAAGACAAGCATTAAAACCTCTATAAGATTAGGATAAGAATGGGACAGAAGCAAAGATCAAAGTGCCAACTGAGGCGGGGGGGGGGGGGGGGGGGGGGGGGGGGGGGGGGGGGGGGGGGCGGGGCCGGGAAGAGTGTTTCAGACAGGTGAAGGAGGTCTCCAAGGGGTCCAGAGTTAGGCCTCACTTGCCGAGCAGAGTTAGGATAGATTCAGAGATTGAAAAGATCAAGGTGAAGTTAAAGACAAAAATCTAGCCCTAAATTAAAGATGAAACTTTACCATCTACTGCATATGGCACGCATATTTTGAATATTCAGAACACTAAAATGGAAGACAGTTAAAAATACATCACTAAGAAATATTAGAACGGCAATTACAGTGACCCAAAAACGGTGGCAGAAAATGGGAAGAAGCTGATGCAAGTTGGGGAGTGAAAACAATGGGAGGGTCCCAAGTACCGCCCTACATGTCTTTGTACAGCCCCACCAAGGCAGGGTGTGAGTGTACCTTACTGTATGTGAGGTTTACCGCAATAAAAAGAAGTAAAGCAAAAAAAAGTAGAAATTGGCCAGCAAAAGTCCCTCTGTCCAATCTTAAAGATAAGTTTTACTGGATTAGTTAACATATGGACCATTCCTACATGTAAAGTTATCCAGTGAGGTAACATTGCAGTATTCTTAAAGCTTACCCGTGAGAATTCCAGCCATCTATACTGAAAGCGCCTGCTAAGGTTTGGAATTCTGGAATAAACCATCCTCCACACCAAATAGTTGGCAATAGTCCTGTTAACAGAGAGAGATGCACATTTATTATACTTAGGTTGCTATCTGATGCTCTGCAGAACACCGTGGGAAAAGCTGTTGGCAAAGCTTCATGGAGGGACCTCTTGCTTATAAAAAACCGCATGACTTTTTCACTTGAAAAATGGCATAGCATGATACAATGGCAATAAGCTCAACCAAAAATGGCCTGCTTTTCACCACCTACTAGAGAAAGATGAAATGAATATTCCACATCCAGGCCTCAATGTGTACATTCTGCTTTCCCTCTCAGGGCATGGAGTCCACTATTGCCCAGCCTTTCACATCTAGAAACTGGCCACATCCACACTTTCGAATTATTAGGTGACTTAATAAAAATGCAGATGAATTCTTATCGTTGCAAACAAACAGCAATATACTGGCGAATACCAATTCCCTACATTGGCTCCCCGGTTCTGTACTTATGAGATGTGAACTCGGACAAGTCACTTAAGCTCACTGATTGCACCATGACTTGTCACACAGTGCAAATGACCCCTACCTTCCAGGGTTATTATGAGTTTCCTATAAATAAGAAAATGCTTGACAAAGAGTAAAGTCCAGATTTCTACTGTTTTTGTTCACTTCCAAACATAAACACCATATGCTCATGTAATACCCATAACACATATTGTACAAATCCATTACACTTTGTTAAGTGTTGGCTTTTTCTATAAGAAAAGAGGCCTTGACCTCAGAAGGATGTGTGATCTGCGTTAATTTCTAACTCAACAGTGATGATGAATTTTTAATGACCCATCTCCTCCCAGCTGTGCCATTATCGCGGTGACTAATGACACACATTCCTGCAATGGCTCTTGAGTCAGCCAGCCGTGCGAGAGCGGCGTGACGTGGTGATGGTAAGTGCTCCATGAAGAGCAACACTCACGTGTACTAGACCTACTGGGTGATCGCTTCCTGTTATGTGTCTAACCACGATTTCGTGCGTCTGAAACTAACATAATGGTGTGTGGCAATGGCAACTGAACTATTTAAAATATTTTTTAAAAGAGAATACTCATTTGCTTGGCACTGGGAAAACTCAGCCCCTTGAGTTTAACCCAGTGGATGTGTACTCCTAGCAATAACATATTTTTCAACATATACACACAACATGTGTGTGTTTATCTCCATGCATGTAAACTAACATTAGAGATGTTTTGACAACTGTAGACATAGACATTTGAAAAGAAAAAAAAACATGAAGATATTTCCAGAAATCATTGCTTCATTGTTTAAGTATCATTAGCTAATTCTTGCAGAAGCATTATCCACATAGGGTATTACAGCAATGACAGTGGGGCGCAAATCAACATTTCATAGAGTTTCCTTGGCTGCTTCAAAACAGCCTGAACCACATCGTCGTCAGACCTGGCTAACCACTGCTGTCTTTACCTCGTCATCGGTCTAACCAAGATGGCACACTAGCGTGGGAAAAGGGCCACTTCAGCCAATTTCTTGCCATCCACTCGTGCTTCCTTTACTGGCAGTAAGCTTCAATTCATGTTTCTGTGCGATAATTTTTAAAGCCATTTGTCCATTGTTTAAAGATCAAAGTAGATCATAAAATTCCTATCTTGTAAGTATATGTGAACAGTTCAAGATTATTTTCAACATAGCTAATGAAAACAAACTGCCGAGGATGGCACTGTCCCTCCCGCCCCCCACGCTCATGTGCCCCAACCAATGCAGGGCCTATAGCCATCCGTACAGAACTCTATAAAGCCTAATATTTTCTCTAGAAAAATAAAGACATAGAAATGTTAAGATTTTCTTCTTGAACTCGGTGGGTGTTGCTGGGATATGCGTACTCGCCCACAGAGACCACTGCTCCCGTCAGGAAAGTCTAGCCCTGATCCACGCTGTGTTGAGGCTACTGTGACAAACACGTAGTTTTAGGTCACTCCCTTGGATCTTTTGAGTTCACGTCATCACTTGTGAGCAAGACAAGAACTGCTCCCTGAGCATTTACCGTTGTCCACCTATTGTTTCAGGTGCCATGACGAATGTAAAGAAAAAGGCACCGGGGCCTTACATTCATAGACCTTAGAGTCTTGTTAGGGGATACAAGACGTCAGATTTCAGCCTATTCAGACAACCAGGTTTCTGAATTGGAGGCACACACAGTAAGCACATATGATCAGCACACCCCGAGCACCTAGCTATGTATTAATAGTTCTGGGTACTAGGGAGATGGAAAGGTGAGAAAGATACAGTCCCGGATCTCCGGAAGCTTGTGGCTGAGCAGGGAAAATGAGGCAAGTGCATCAGTAATGATTCGCCAGACCCTAGCACCCAAAGTGCATGCCAGACACTTCAGCAGAAGGAGCACACAGCTGAAACTGAGGGATGAGAGAACGCCATGAGAGGGACAGGAACCATGGCCAAAGGGTGGGAGGCTTGGGGGTGTGAAGCAAGAACATAAACTGTGGACAAGCTAAATAATGAGGGAGAGCTTATGTGTTGGCAGGAATTGTGAGCAGGGTCATCACTCTCAGAGCCAAAGGGCCCCTAGTGTAGAGAATGTCGGCGGGGCAGAGGCTGGCGCTAACACAAGGTGTGTGTGTTCTTCAAACTGAAAATCCTGCTTGCTGAGTGTGAGAGCTATGCTGGATCCAAAGGTGTGAATTAGAAGGTCCATGGCCAGCAGCTGTATTACGTGAATTCAAAAGATATTCCCTCAAGGGGGCAGTGATGAGCCAGATTAACTGGGAACATTGTTAGGATGGGGCCTGATGGTCCTGATGGTGGTAGAAGAGGCATGGTGGTGGAAGCTTCCTGGGGTTTTAGAAGTGTAAGCCTTTCCAACTCCCTTGAAATCATACCATGTTGGCAGTATCTAGAACCCCCCATGACACCACTATAGGAGAGATGTTATTGTACCTATTTTAAAACCAAAAAAAACTTGAGGCCTAGAGCCATTAAGTAACTCCTCATGATTATATAGTCAGTGGGTCTCCAACTTAGTAAAATCACCTAGGGAGTTTTAAAAGTCCCTGTGTTCAGGTCCCTCCACACCAATTACATGAAAATCTCTAGGGTGTAAACCCAGCATAAATAGTGTTTTTCCAACCCCTCCAGCTAACCCAAGCTAGAGAATCAATGCAATAAGCAATGGAAGCTCGACCAGACCCAGGCGTGTCTAACTCCAAGCCTGTGTGCTGTTCCCAGTTCTACACAGTGATGCACAAATCCCTGTAATTCAGCACAAACTTCCAGACCCATCACGGAGACCCCAAAATACTCTGACAAAGGCACTTAGCGGAAATCTGTAGGTACAAAGAAAGAACAGCGTGTGAGGACTTCATGGGCAAGGCATTACTAAGATGTCAGCATCACAAGACCTCAAAGAGCCGGGAGATGGACCGCGGGGAAACATGCGCACTCAGACAATGGCGCTAAAGAGCTGCTCCGCTGTGTGATACATGCCCTGACGGAACGCGGGGAGCACACAGCTTGAGAGTGCTAATATTACCACACCAGGAGCAGATCTGACCATAAGGACTGAATTGCTGCTACCTAATGCTCAGACGCACAAAAAAAAAAAAAAAAATCACGTTCAGCAACAGTCCTTGAAAATAACAAATACTATCTTTTTTCCCAAAAAGCATTTTTAGCAGTATGGTAATGTCCCCAAATAACACTAAATAAAGCAGAGAAAAGCAAAGCATCAGAAGAGAACTCACTACTATGAGAGCAACATGAAATCATTGCCGAAAGCCTCTGACTAGGAAGCTTGTTTTTAAAGAAGCTTTTGCTGCCCTTTGTTCTCAGTTAGTGGCAGCTTACATTGCATTGCATTTCAAGGATCATACAGTATCTTTTATGATCCTCGTGGCAATGCTATGGGTGGTTATTATCATCTCCATTTTCAGATGAAAAAAACAAAGGTTAGAGGTCAAGGGATGTCCAAGGATGTGTCAAATCCAGGACTAACGTTTGAGTCTTCAGATCCCAGAGTTTGCATTTGCTCTTCTGGGTCATAGTACCTCAGGTAAGCCAAACAGTGTCTTCTCAAAACCCCTGAAAGCCAAAGAAATCTTCCTAAATCCTAAAGGCTGCCCAGAGCTATGCCTAGGATTGGTTCCCAAATTGTGTCCCCAGACCAGCAACTTCAGCATCACCTGAGAACTTGTTAGAAAATTCCTGGGCCTCGCCCCAGACCTGCTGAATCAGAAACTATGGAGGTGGGACTCAGCAGTCTTTTTTAACAAACCCTCCATGGGATTCTGATGCTTGTCAGGATTGAGAACCTCTGGTCTAGGAAAACTCCATCTCCTCATCTTTCTGCACACACATAAAGTAGGATTTTCTAAATCCCAGATCAGTGCTTCTTATAGTTTAATGTGTAGAAATCCCCTGGGGAGCTCTTTAAGTTGTAGATTCTGATTCAGTGAGTGTGGGGTGGAGCCCGAGGTTCTTCTCCTAACAGGCTCTCAAGCAAGGCCCACACTGCTCTTCATGGGCCAAGCATTGAATAGCCAGGCCCTCGGTCACCCTCAGCATTGTTGAACCCTGTAAAAGGTCCACATAACAGCACACTTTCCAGGTAAGCCTCTAGGAACATCTGTCCAACAAGAGTTATCTCACTTTAATGTACACTGTGCTTCTTTTATATGAAAATGAAACTGAAGACAAAAGGGATCACCGAGGCTTGGCAAAATCTCCAAGGTTTTGTTTTAGGCCAGCCTGTTAAACACACACACACACACACACACACACACACACACACACACACACACACGATTCTGGCGCAGACGACCTCCAATAGGCTAGGCCAGGCCTTGCCAGGAAGAAAATCTCTTTGACTCCATCTTTCCTCAGCCTCTCACCTCCCTTTCTTGCTCCTCAGACCAAATTAGGTGGTATTGGGTTGGCCAAAATGTTCATTTAGTTTTTTCCATAAGATGGTTATAGTAGCGCTTAGCCATCTTTAACGTCATCGGAAACAATTTTGTTAGATTGTATTGTGACAGCTGTCATATCAGGGAGCATTTTAAAAAATTATCAAAATTGGTGAATTTTTGTGAAGCCATTTTAATGGTGAAGATGAAAAAATAAGTAACATTTTTGGCATATTATGCTTTATTATTTCAAGAAAGGTAAAAATGCAACTGAAATGCAAAAAAGATTTGTACAGTGTATGGAGAAGGTGCTGTGACTGATTGAACATGTCAAGAGTGGTTTGAGAAGTTTAGTGCTGGAGATTTCTCACTGGATGATGCTCCACAGTTAGGTAGACCAGTTGAAGTCGATAGCAATCCAATCGAGACATTAATTGAGAACAATCAATGTTAAACCACGTGAGAGATAGCCAACATACTTGAAATATCCAAATCCATCAAGTTATTGGTGCAAATGAAAAAAAATGTGTCTTTTCTTGGATGGGAAAAACTAAACAGACTTTTTGGCCAAGTCAACACTTTATCAGCTTCTATGGAGGAAGGGCCTTGGAATCTGTATTTTCCTACACGTAGCTGGTCCGCGAAGCGTGGTTTGATTAGCAAGGCTCTACTCATACAAACACTATCTACCTCTAGATTCAATTTTCACTTACAGAATTTTAAAAGAATCACTGCTTATCTTTGGTAAAATTTTCAGTGAATTTATTGTTTCTTCTCTTCCTTCTCTATATGTATACTGCTCTGTAAGCTTCCCTCGATGAACACATATTGCTTTTTTCATAAGAAGATATCATCTTAAAAAGATCGGCAGCTCTTCACAGGTGTCTGTGTCTCTGTAGGTGGGGAGGGATGATAAATTTCATTGCTAAGACTTTCATAGGCACCTTTGTTTTTAAAACATCACTCCTAGCAACATAGCCTTGGCCAAGTCCAAATAAGAAAATATGGTGTTTAATCATGGCCCGGTGATTAGCCTTTGTCTTTGCAAACTGGCTGACCTTTCTGTGCTTCATTTCCTGTAGTCAAACCTAAAGGGCTTCATGAAGATGTAACATTCTCTTTCCTGGTCATTTTTAGGATCTCCTTGTTTCGTAGTGCCAAAGCAGCACAGCAACAAATCCTAAAACATTATTTCAAATAAAAAAAAAAGCCAACCCTGTCAGTTCCTGAAGTTGTTTCACCAGTGCAATTTCCCCACAGCTCTCAGAATGATCTTACGTCTTTCCAATATAGGTACTTCGCTTTATTGCCACAAAGTGACTTATTGGCTAAAAAGAAACCAGGGGAAAGAGCAGCAAAAGACCTAGAAAAAACTAGGGGGGAAAAAGATGTCTATATAGAAGTCTCAGAAGACAACATTATTATGTAACTATTTCCCAAAACTAACAACTTAGGTTTTCAGAGGGAAAATATGGAGAAAGACCAGAAATAAGGGCAGCAACATTGCGCATGTGCTGTTATTGCAGCAAGCAAATTATACCAGACAATGGTTTTGACTGATTTGTCACAAAGGGCGCCATGATTTTCCCCAATGCTCTTTTGATGTAACTTGCATTAAAAATAGTTCCCAAAAGACACGAGAGGGGAGGCCTTATAACTTAAAAGGAAAAACAAAAGTCACGGCAAAATACACAGGGAAGCTCTTACTTCTTCCTCTCAGAGCCTAATATCCTAAACAGGTCCTTAAAGTACTGAGGGACGCGGACAACCACATTCTCTGAGGGGCCGATGTCTTTCAGGTCAGGGTAGAGTCTGACATCGATGACCTTCTTGATGTAGCCGAGCCAGTCAAACTGTGGAGAACGAGAAGAAAGCAGAGTGAAAGTTCCTCTGGTTACATGGCAAGCAAGGCAGGTAAGTATACAAGTCGGTTCAACCTGATCCATCGCTTGTCATTTCAAACCAAATGATTAAAGATGCAGCTGCTCAAATCTGTACAGTAAATGCCCGATCACTGCCACCGAGACCTACTGCGGGCCTCATAAATGGACCATGTGTTCTGTACCATCTGCATAGGGACACTCACCTGGTCATATGCACACTCACTCTGCGGGCCCCTCCGGCACTCTCTCACTCTCCTTCCTCAACTCTCCTCTCCTTCATTCTCTCTCCCCTGCACTCCATGCTCTCCCCCTCCCCCCTCCTTCTCTCCAGCATTCTCCCTCCCCTCCCCGCTGCACTCTCCCTGGCTCCCAGGTTCAGTCACTGCCTAATTCACACAGACACAGATGCCCGAGGACATAACTGGTCTTCCCTCTGGCACAGCCTTTCTTACACAGGGCAAACAAGCTGCAACAAAAAGTAATGCATCCCCTCTTCAGAGCATCATTATCTTCTTGTCTTCATTGCCCCCCCCAAAAAAAAAGTCATTTCCAACCTCCTTTTTTTCCCCCTTGCCTGCCTCCACTATTGGAATGGAAAACCAGTTACTCACTGGTCCAGCCTTCCCTATAGGCAGGGACGGCCATGTGCCCCTATTCTATTCAATAAGAAATAAAAGGAAGACATCTGGGGACATTCTAGAAAGGCCATCACTGTCCCTTCCCCATTCTCCCTGCACTACTGGCAGGTGAAATGTATGGACCTGCGGTAGGCACACTGCAAGCCTGATTCTTCGAACATGAAGTCAAACAGCCAACACACTGAAGAGAGTAGAGCGGAAATAAACAACTTGGGCCTTTGACAACATTGTTAAACAGTGAAAGCAACCCCAGTCTCCACCTATGTCTGGACTTTGGTCATATAACAAAATGGGCTGTAAGTTTTTAAACCATCTTGGAAGGTTTTCTGTCCCTTATAGCAGAAAGCATCATGATGCACAGACAAGGGATATTTTATGTGATACTGGACAAAGATGATGATAACTGAGAGGACGGAGAGTAAGTTTTACAAGGCAGAAATGTGCACACACAGATGAAGTACAGTCACTTGTAAAAGAAAATCCCTGGATTGTTTTCACCAACCTGGGGGATCATAGCACTCAGCTGGGAAATGTTCATTTTGTTGTACATCGCTTCGCTGGTTCGGTTTTCATGTGGAATCATTACCTGTTGGGAGGAGACTTGGGTTACTTTTTCAAAGGAACCATTTCTTACTGCACGGCACTTTCTATACCACGTGTGCCCAAACATCTGCATGGTGTCATACAGTTTTTCAAGAGTTTGATGTGGTGCTGAACTTGGGAGAGGAAAAAAAAAGACATCAGTTTACGCAAAATTAAGATTAAGAAAATAAAAAGAAACTCCTCTGTCCTGTTCAGTGTGAAACAGTCCTCAGCACAAAAACAATGACCCAGAGTCCCTTCCTCATTTACACTGTAGATGGATAACATCTATTGTTGGCCTAGTTTTGGCAGCCAAACTGAGGTTAGTCCATTGAGACAAACCTCCCACCTTCAGCTGTGGTGTCCAGATAATGACCTCAGTGTTTCATGAACCACTGCTGATGAAGCTGATCCTTCCTTCCCGGGGCCACATTTTCACTGAAGAACACTAGCCTATCTGGACACCACTGCCACCTGTGACCATTCTGTCAACAGCTCATTCTCTCACGTCCCGTCTTCCCTCTGCTTTCTCTGGCCTTGAGAGTCCCCTGGCCCCACTGCTGGGGGGGGGTTCAGTCACCATCCAGATACACAGTTCCAAGTCTGTATCTCCAGCCCTGACTCTCCCCACTCTGTCCATTCCCAATATGCCTGCCGTTGGCCATCTTGCCAACACCAAAACAAACGGAAGCTTCTGGCCTCTGTCACGTTGAATCTAATGTAGGAAGGGCGGCAATGATCATCTTTCGCATGGGCCATCTTAATTGCTTCCACAGACAGGCTTTATTAGCTCCCCATACCCAGCCCTGAATCGCATCATCTGGTTCTCTTGCATTAAACTTGCCACCTAGCACTTCCCACAGGACTCTCCTACCCTTGCGCCCTCATCCACCATCGCCACACCCAGGGTTTGAACTATGATAAAGACAAGGTTCATTTCCTCTGTCAAGTCTTTTTATTAAACCCCACTTGGCTCCGATCACAAGGGTCACTCTATCAATGAGACCTCCCCTGGTGCACACATCTCCCTAGCTGGGACTGGTTAAATGCTTCCATGGCTGGATTTACAATGACTTCATTTGTACTCAGCTAGGCTGTCCTGCCTCCCCAGAGAAGCTTTAGAAGTTTCCATAGGACTACGTGCAATTTTGAATGACCCCAGTGACCCGAGGTGTAACAGAGGTGAGCATTACTAACAGGCCAAAAATTCATGCACCATGGATTTTCAAGGCAAACTCACAGAAGGCTGAGTGGCAGACATCTGCCCGCTCTTTTTCTAAATGCTTCAGCGCCCTTAGCTTCTCCTTCCTTGGCCTCCACAGGAGAGGATTCCTGCATCTTGCAAACATCTTCCTGGCTTTGTTTGAATCATTGCCTCAGAGACTGTTCGCTCCTCCCTCTACTCAGGCTCACGGCCCCAGGTTGGAGCCCTTTGGCCTCAAAGCTGTTTTCAGCGCTCTGCCAGCTGCTTCCCCCCACCCTGTGGATTTGTCACTTCATTTAGCCTCCTGACAATTCCCAGTCTTGCCTCAGCCCAGCTGTTTTTAGTTCCCTTTTTGGTCTGCATCCTGGGCTCATGGCAAGGCCTTCCTCGATGCATCAGAGCTTCAGTCCGCATTAGAGCTCTGGGTCTGCTCTGTGCCTGTGAAGGGTATCCAGACAGCCTTCAGACATGGCTTAAGAGGCATAGACTTGGACTGCGGAACATCTGCAGTGGTCCCCACAGTCTTCAAAGGTGACAGGCAGGGATACACTTTTTGTGCTGCAAGTACAACTTTGGAGAGAGGTACATGCATACATCGCTGCTACGGAGGGAGAGAGTAATTCACCCTCGTCCTTATCCATCACTGCAACTCCACACTGCAACACCCCACCACCCACCTCACCAAACACAAAACCAGGCAACACGGGGACTCGCGGGCACTGTAGGATTTTTACCAACTTCTTAGAGAAGACTTCCAACCCATATACAAGTGCTTCTTGATAAAAGTTCTTTTTCTTTTCATGACAAGATCTCACTATATTTGTTCTCCCTGGACCTGGGAATTATACTTTGGTTCTTCTAGGGGAAAAAAAGTTATTCTATAAACAAAGCAAACCATTTAGGATCTGTCATTCTCCTTCAACTTTGTTCTTGTATCTTTTTTTGTCCCCACCATTTAGCCTGAAAGAACTTAAGGTGATTTACACAGAACATAGTATAAGACAAAATGACATTCATTACAGTGGGGCCAAAAAAAGAAAAAAGAAAAGAAAAGAGGGTTGGAGACAAAATAGCACCAGAAAGGCAGGTAAAAATGCTCACCAGCATGCCCCCTATACACCTTCTACATCTAACTGTGTATACAGTACGGATGGACAGACTTCTGACTCAGGTCAGACTGACCCTGGGTGGGAATGCAGAGCGGGGGTATCCAACCCGCAGCCCATGGACCACATGCAGCTCAACACGAAATCATAAATTTACTTAAAACCCTTTTTTTTTCTTTGCTCATCAGTTTTCATTAGTGTTTGTGTATTGAATGTGTGGCCCAAGACAACTCTTCCTCCAGGGTGGCCCAGAGACACCAAAAGGTTGGACACCCCTGGAAAGAGTAGATTAGAGAGTAAAAATTACCTTCCACTCGAACCAAATCAATAAGGATTCATTAAATACAAGGGGGGGACCCAAGAAAACTGGAATTTATTTATTCAAAATTGTATATTTCTTCTTACATGTTTAAACTTCTGTCACCTTCAAAGTAGTCTCCACCTGTTGCAATACACCTATTGGCAAAACATTTCCTTTTGGGGCCTTTTGTCATCCAGGGAAACAAAAAGAAGCCTCTTCAGGAGAGAATGGGTTAATAGGCAGGGTAGGGCAGAGGGCTCATACTGTTTTTAGCCAAAAACTGCTCAACACTCAGTGCGGTGTGGGCAGGCGTGTTCATAAATCACCCATCGCAAAGTGGGCAAATGCGTCGAAAGAGTCTCCAAAAACAATTCATTGAAGCCAAACACAGCCTCTCACAACAACACCAGCTGGTGCACTGATTCAGATGGGCTCCTAGAACACTCACCTAGTGGGGGAAGCCTGTACTACAAGGGGCCCACCCTTCAGGAGCCAATTTTGGCTTTTTATGGAGGGCCTCCATAAAAGGCCGTATCTATTCTTCTATTGGAGCCACACAGGAATTTCTCTTCGAAAACATGGTCAGAGATTTGGCCATAGCCGAGCAGTATAAGGATGCTGAATGGGCTTCAAGCAAGGAGGCCAAAGGAATAAAGAGCTCTTCTTTCTGTCATGGTTCTTCCTGTCACTTCCGTGAGTTCTACACTGAACCCAAAGGGCAATGTCACAGAATGCCATTTTATATATATTTTTTCATTCAGGATATACTGCCTTTAAAATACGAAAAAGAAACAAATAGGTTTTATATTGTCTTACCTCAGCTATCTTAATTTCCAGTCGAAGCACCGACTTCATGTCATGCTCTGCTCGGGAGCTATTAGCTCCCAAAAGTACGGCAGTATCCACCATGAACTTGTAAAGGGCATCCCGATACTGTAAGAGATAAAGAAGCAAGTGACCATGACAACAGTCTATTAGGAAGTATGTTTCAGGGACAGAGGGGAGCAGAAGCAGCAGGTGAAAATATGTGCCCTTTATCTTCACCTTTACTCAACGTATATGGTGCAGGCATGACGCAATACCAACCACCCACGTACCACTTTGGGAGAAAGAGGGGTGATAGCTACTTGGATACTGTTTCCATGACAGACAGAGATGTTCAGCCACCAAGAATCACGAGAACTAGTTTTGTGGCAACCAACAATATTACGGATATGTGAAACATCTCCACACGAGCTCAGAATAGAAAGCTAAAGGTCAGGCTCCTCTTCCCAGGCAAGAGAGGCTTTAGTAAAATAATTGGAAAGAGCTGTTGCTAAAAGCAGGCAGCATGACTGGAAAATAAAAGACCAGCAACTGCAGCCCTTATGGCTTTTCAGTTTTGTGTAGTTTTTACAAAGTTCTCCTCACCACCTCAGGGAAAAAAAGAAGGGAGAGATCAGAGAGTGAGGAAGTGAAACTGAGCAAATAGCACATACAGAATTTCCTCCTTGCATGTCCATAAGCCCATTTTCATGATATTCATTTGTCATCGGAAGGGAGAGCCATATTTTGTGGGAAGTGAGGAATCTCACTGGCAGTCACTTCCCCTTTCAGATATATTGTAAGAACTCAATATACCAGGTGTTAAATAACTTCAGCTATAGGAATAGGATTTTATGACACACACCTTGATTCTGTCGGCTATTCTGACTGTGTTAATGACCTTGGGGCATATACTGTGTTTGGCATGTAGCAGGCCCTTAAAAAATACTTGTTGAATCAGTGAGCGAGCTTGGCAAATACACTTAATTAGAAACAATGCCTCACAATTCCCAGTTAGATTTCAAGAATATTTAATAAATCAGTACATGTGCAAGATGTCTTGCTAGGCATTATGTGCATTTGGGAGAGGGGGTACAGATGGAAAATTAAATAATGCTCAAGTCTGATTTCCCTGTGTGTGATCTGGTTCTCAGAGTGTGAGGGAGATAAACATGTAATTACTAACTGTAACAGTAGAGATACCAAAATAATTTCCTTAATAAAGCTGCTAAGTGCTTGAAAACTCAAGAGCTGGAGAAGAATTACAGTCTGGAGGAATCAGGGACACCCCGTTTGAGGAAGACAGGTTCGGGAGCAGTGAGGACACCTCCTCTGAGGGGTACGAGCTGCCTTTGTTAGGGGAAGAATAAATACACGACATGGCAAAGGTGGTTTGGGAGCAGGTCACAAAGAGGCCCTGAACTCCCTCGAAGGTGCTGGATCCTAGCTTGTGAGCAAAAGCACGATGGGAGCTGCACTTTGAGAAGAGATTTTTATCACGTGGTACTATGGAGGCGATGAAGGGAACGTAGGAACGGACGTAACAATCAGAAGGCTATCTGCTGTGATCAAGCTGATGATAACCATGGACCTGACCTAGAGTTGTAAGAAGACAGAGGGTAGACCAGGTGGAAGAGAGATTTTGAAGGTAGAATCCACAGGACTTGACTGGTTGGTTATAAGGGGAGATGATTTCAAGCCTGGCTGCTGATAGGGTGGTGACCCCAGCAGAAACAGAGGTGCCCCCCCAGATGGACAAAAGTTCATTCCATCCACTTTCAAGAAGAAACACCTGGCAACCTTCTCTGATGACCGCCCTTGGCCAGAATTGCCTTCCTGCCCTCCAGAGCCTTCTAGGCTTTCGTATCAGCAAAGGAACAGAGACTTCCATTGTGAGCCGGCGCTTCCCAGTCTAAGTTTCTGCATTCTCAGCCTGGGCCAGAAACCAGAGAGCTCCCTGGTCAAGGGGACCCTGGGTCTGAGGCTCCTTTGGGAGTTCAACGAAGTTCCCAAAATGAATTCAAGGTGTCAGGAATGAACCGGGTGAAATCTAATAAAAACCTAGGTTTCCAAGTCAGCCCTAGAAATCTAACGTGACTGATCCCATCTGGTTCTCATTAGTCTGGGTCATCTGTTAAGGAAACAGATTCCTGGGTCCCACTTGAAGTTTACTAAAACAGACTCTCTGGGGCTCTGCGCCAAGAATCAGACATTTAACAGAAGCTTCCCAGGTGATTCTTAAGCAGTACGATTTGAGAATCATTGGGTGACGGGGTATGCCTCCCCAAACATTACTTCTGTGACGTGCAGTGAGCTGTCTTCACTTCTGAGGGATGGCTGCAAGCTTATTTCTTGGTTACTTCATCATTCGGGAACGCTCTCTCCCCAGCTCAATCATGAGGGCACTGAGCACGGGCACTTGGGTAGTCTTGATGCCCAGACTTCCAGAAAACAGGGAGCGCCATTTGCCTGTCTAAGTAACAGACCTTTGCTGCCCATACTGGGAATACAGTCATCAAAGAGCCACACTGCTCATTTGCAGTCAAGAGGCAGGAATTCTCGAACAACTCAGGAACCCAACCACAGCCTGACAAGGTGCAGCGTTGAATATGTGTAAAACTTACAGACTTGGCTTCTGTGCTATTATCAAGGTAGTCTTCCCTCACAGCTAGGGAGAGCGTCGCTTGGTCCAGCTGTTGAAATAAAAACAAAGTATTTTGCTTACACTGTCGATTCTTATGTACCATGTTAACAAGAGTCATGAGATCTGCATCCCAGTCATATTTTGAGTTTGTGTTACCATTACAAAAACAATTCGATACACTCAGAGCTACATGTAAATAGGCACTTCGGCAATGATAGATATTATCAAGTATCAGAGACCTGTCTCTGCTTCCCCAATTCATGGTTTCTAACCCTTCCAAGGTTCTGTCAATACTAAATAGCATCAAAGCTTTTGGAGTGGGAATAGGTCTTAGAGGTTATCTGGTTTTTCCCCCTTATGTGATGGGTGGAGAAACACAAGCCAGAGGAGTGATGTGACTCTTCCAAGGTAAGACGGCCGGGCAGAGCTCAGAGGAGAATCGCTGTCTCCTGTCGCCAGATCCGATACTCCTCTCGCTGCAGTATTTTGCAAAACGCCAATCTGGATGGAACTGATTAACAACATTGTCCACTTCCCCATCCCGAAAATACTGTGTTACACTGATTTATTTCATTTGAAAGGAATCAAATGATAATTTTGAGACATCTTAGCAAATTTTAGAGCCCTCTCTGGAAAGCCTCGCATAGGTGATAAAAATACAAATAATAGACAACAAAAATAACTGGGATTTTTATGGAAAAGTATGCATCATTTTGCGAATTAAAACTTTCAGCACTTTAAAGGCAGTCAAAAGGAAGAAGATAGTTGTTTCAAGGAATGTGCTAGAACCGAACAGGACATCCATCTATGAAAAAAATGAACCTCTACCCATTGCTCACACCTTCTACAAAAATTAATTCAAAATGGACCACAGACCTAAATGTAAAACCTAAAAACTGTAAAATTTCTACAATAAAACATAAAGGAAATCTTATGACCTGAGGTTAGGCAAAGAATTCTTAGACATGACACCAAAATCATAATCCATAAAAGAAAAAATAAATGGGATGCCATCAATGTTAAAAACTTTTGCTCTGAGAAAGAAAATGCAAAAACCAACTACAGACAGGGAATAGTATTTGGAAACTCACATCCGGGGTGGGGCAAAAGGAGGTTTACAGTTGTTTATATGGAAAATAATACAATAATCAATAGATAATAATACAAGAATAAACTCTGTTTTGCATACTTACAACTGTAAACCTATTGTACTTTTGCCCCATCCTCTATATGACAAAGGATTTATATCCAGAATATATAAAGACCTCTCTCAAAACTCAACAAGAAAACAACCACCCAATTTAAAAGTGGGCAAAAGATCTGAACAGACATTTCACTCATGAAGATATGCAGACAGAAAATAAGCACATGAAGAGATGCTCAACATCACTGGCCATTAGGAAGATATAAATTAAATCAACAATAAATACAACTACCCATCTATTAGAGTGGCAAAAAAAAAAAAAGATAACACCAAGTGTTAGTGAGGATTCAGAAAAACTGGATCACTCAGACATCATTGGTGGAAATGCAAATAGCAAAGCCCCCTTGGAAACCAATGGACAGTTTCTTATAAAGTTAAACATACACCGACAGAGGACTCAGCAATCCCCCTCCTAGGTATTTACCCAAGAGAAAGGAAAACTTACGCCCATGCAAAAACTGGCATGAAACTTTATACCTAATCGCCAAAAACTGGATACAACCCAATAGTTCTTCAACTAACCGGTGAACAGATAAACAAACTGTGATACACAATGGAATACCACTTGGTCATAAAAGGGAATATACCTCTCATGCATGCCATAACAGGAGAATTTTTATCACATTCTGGAAAAGACAAAACCACAGAGACAGCACATAGGGATCGGGGATGGGAAACTGGCTGACTACAAAGGGGCAACACAAGGCAATTTCGGTGATGATGGAACTCTTCTGTTTCTTGATTATGGTGGTGATGGCTGTGCATTTGTCACAGCTTATAGACACATGCACCACAAAACCGAATTTAACTGCATGTATATTTAAAAATGAAATTTTAAAAAGATCTTTCTCTAATAATCTATCTTTTTTTTCTCGGATATCAACAACTGCCTAAAGGCTCAAAAAAGTGGATCGCAACAGCACATTTTCTAATTTAAATCTGATTCATGCATTAAAAAGTTAAGTCAAGTTAACAGTATATAAAATCTAAATAACAAATCAAAATTTAGTAGCATGTTAATAAAAAATTAATTCCATTCCCATATCATTAGTTTATACAATGTGATATTGCTTGGATGTATCTCTACTTTCTTATTCATCTTAATATAATCTCAAATATTTTCTTTCTTAATACTTAGAATCTGTATAGGGTCATAGTTTTCCATGAAAATCCCCTTCATACACAACAAATTCTACAAAGGCCAAGTTAAGAGTTAGCAATGTGCCCTGGCTCAGTGGATTGGGTGCCAGACTATAAACCAAAGGGTCGTGGGTTCAATTCCCAGTCAGGACACATGCCTGGGTTGTGGGCCAGAACCCCAGCATGGGGCATGCGGGAGGCAACCACACATTGATGTTTCTCACCCTCTCTTTCCCCTTCCCTTCCCCTCTCTCTAAAATAAATAAATAAAATCTTTGAAAGAAAAGTTAGCAATGTTATGAAAAATTCAAGGAAAAATATTGTTTTTGTTTCAAGAGCAAAAAAGATGTTTTCATAACATCCATTTTGTCCATGTGTTCCTAAAATCCTCAGATTATTGTGTTCAATCTTCTTCTCTAATTGGCCCCAAACCCCAAGTCACAAACCAGCCTGGCCTCATTATAACGCAATTCCCAATGTACCACCATTTCTTCCAAAAATTAACTAAGGCAGGACCACAAAACACAATATTATGATTAAGATGCTTTGGCTTTCAATTAGATTTGGACCACTTGGAGAATCTTTTGATCTTCAGTCTCATAGGAAAGGAAACTGTGTAGACAATATTAGGAAAGCCAAAGCTTCCCTCTGATGAAATGAAGTTTAATCCACTTATTATAAAAGTCTCAATGATTCAGATGAAGTTACCGGACTTTTTTAAACCTTCAGATTGTTATGGTTTCTAGGGAACATTTTAAATACACCAAACAGATTGAATAAGGTCTGTCAACTAAATCTCATTAGAAACACACAAAGTCTTGAGGCAAAACACTTTCTCAAGAGGCCAACATTAGGACACTGTGTTATTTGAGGTTTTTTTTAAATGCTTGCATCTGAATATAGCAGGTTGAAAATAAAATGTGTTTAGGAAACCCAACACACTGAACTGAAATACGATTTTTTTTCCTCCAACCGCAATAAACCTCAGGAAACAAAATAGTAATACAAAGAGAAACATCTGACAAATTATGATACAGCAAAAGGAAAGACAAAGAAATTAGAAAAACTTCATTCCCAAAAGAGGCTCTCCTTGTCATCCTTATGGATTTTGCTATGAGTCACGCAAATATAGGCCACTGAGTGATGATGACTTCAAGTCGCTGTTTCAGTAACACATATATTTAAGTCTTTTACTGTCCCTTAAATCCTCATTCTTGTTACCTCTTTACATAAAATAAATGCAAACACATATAACGAGGTGTGGTTCCGGGCATCAACTTCTGTCATTTCCTGCATGTTTCTGTTTAAGCCTGTGAACAAATCCTGTGCCACCTCGCCACAGGGGAACAGGAAGTCTAAGCGCACTGAGGGAGGACAGTTTGGGTTAAGAGAGACTTCTCATAGAGCACGAAGAGGATCTCCTAGGCAGCCGAAGAAGTTAAAGTTTCTCCTGAGCAGAGGGACCAATGAATGTCCGTAGAAAGTGGCAGGATTTCAAAGGGACTGAGAGGCCCAGGGCCGCAGCAGCAGAAAAGCGCACTTGAAGGGGAAACAAAGGCTGGGAGAGTGGGTTTCTTTTCAGAAACAGGCACCTGATGATTGGACGGTCTCCCGGTCCCCAGGAGGAAGGCTGAGAAATGGGGCAACCAGGAGGCAGGGACACGCCAAGACTGGTTCGATTTCTCACTAAAAGGTGGGTGGGAGCGCAGAGTCAGCAATGACTGAACAAACAAGATGGCCGGGTCCCCACTATACCTTCAAGATGTGTTCATTGGATGCCTTGTCATCAGGGGACACATACAAACGGATGAACACAGAATTGCTGTATTGACCACGAAACGCTGCAAGTGTGTGCAGGAGGCTGAACTTTCTCTCTGACCAAACCCCTTCCGGGCCAATATTAGACTCGAGCACAGGCCAGCGAAAAGGTGAATGCCGCAGGATGTGGAGCAATGGCTTGGCATCCGCTTTTTCGATCGCTTCTGAAAGGGAGCAAATACGGAGGGAGAGTTAGAATTGCAAACTGGACCACCAAACTAGAATGTGAGGGTATCGTCTCAAGAGAAAATTCCTGTAGGGCCCCAACGTAACATTTGAGCTGGTACAGAGAGGTGCCGCGAATGAGCATAAACAGGCACAGAGCCACCTATGAGTCACACTGCAATGTAACTGTCTAAAGCTGGGGTTCTCGCCAGGAGAGCGAACTAGGGAACCTGCTGGATGCTCCCTACAATAAAAGATAGGCTCACTACACTGACCCCGGGCAATGAGCGATGTTCGGCTGGTAATACTCTGCAAGACTAAGGAACAACCCTAGCTAAAGGAAACTGCTCAGTCAAACCAGTCACTCCCCAATAAAGTGAATTAATGCCTCCGATTCTTTCATCATCTTTTACTGCCCTCTTCTAGCTAACAAAATAATGCCCCAAGGCCTAAACGGCTCAACACAGAGGCACCGGTTTCTTCCTGCAATGGCCTTGAGAAAGTGGACCAGGTAAAAGGTCAAGTGTCTCTTTTAACTCCAGTCAGACCCAAGATACTAAGACATACATAAGACACCCAACAAAAATGACTATTAGGCTGGTGGAGAAGCAGAAGGAGACTAGCCTTCCTGGGAATCTGGAATTCTCTAGGCCCCAGCAGGTCATTAGGGAACATAGTAACACTCTCACGGACCCTCCCTCCCACGCTCCTTCTCAACCACACCTAGCCTCTGGATTCTGATTTCTGCACCACAAAAGTGGAGTTTGTCCTTCTGACCCTGCCTAAGTTTCTCATGGAGTAACTGATACCCAAAAGAAGCCATGCCATAGAAATAGAACTATTTTCTCCACCAAGCAAGCAAGAGAACATTAAGAGAGGGCTAGTCGAAATCCAGTTTTTGAGAATCGTTCCTTTCCTTAAACAAAACCTTTAAACATTAAGAGAATTCTTAGTTCTCATTTTCCTCAAATGATATCTTTAAACACTAAAAGCACTCCCAAGAATAAGGGTGGTGAATATGTTATTTATTTTTCTTTTATTACTCACTCTCATTCATGCAAGATGAATAAAGGATTTTGGCTTTCTGGATGGCTTCGATGTCCCGCCTTCTACTGATCGATTTCTCCAAAAGCGCTAGGAAGGTTAAGAAAGGATTCATTAGCATCCATCCGCATGTGGAGCTGAGTTGGAGGGCGTTGATAATCACAGCCTCAGCCTCCAGCCTCCAGCAAATTAAAGGTAAAGACAGGCAACCCTACAAAAGACGCAACTATAAAAGGTACGCAGACAGCTGAACCGATGCCAAGTTGCTTGAAGTTCAAATAAAAGCAATTTACCATTCTTTTCTCAAAGGTTCTCCTAACGCAAAGAAACCAAAAGTTCAATTTCCAACTGAGACTGGACCTTCTGCAGGGGTTAATGTCTCCTGCCACCTACACAAAAGGAAACAGAATTCATTTATTCAAGAACCAAAAATAACTGAATTCTGTTCCTTGTTTTCTGCAACGAGTAATAGTCTCAACGGAGGCAATTTCATCAGGGTCGGGTTTCTTAAGATTTCTTCACAGCCGAGCCTCTCAGGAAGGTCACCTGGAAGAAATTTCCCATTAGAAGTTTTATTCAATGTTGTATAAACATGCTGTGGACACAGAAGAAGTTGTTTAGACAGGAAATGTAGAGGCAAGACTAGGACGCCTATCCAAATTGCCTGAAAACTTGCCATTTACACATCTGAAGTTCTGACCGTTTAAATGAGGCCATGTATATAAAACAGTCGCCAGCATAGACCTAAGCCTGCCTGGGAAATGATTTCTATTTATAAAAGTCACTGATGCTATTGTTTGAAGGTGGAAAATGACAGCTATCACCACTTCATTAAATAAGGAAAGAGGAAAGCCAAACTTCAATTAAAACCGCCCTCCCCGCAAAAGACCACCTTGCTTATACTGGAGAGGACCGAATTACCAGCAGGAGGCCAAGACAAAGTATCCCTGGGTGGCGCCGTGGCCCTGCCTCCTTCGAGCTCTGTCTCTTGTTGTCAAGGCATCTGGGGTTATTTCTGAAACAACCCAGCAGCCTCCAAACGACGGTACAGCAGATGCTCCTACAGTTCTCCGAATGGCTTCAAAGCACAATGTGCAGTGCTAATCAAATTAGGAAATAATGACATAGTCTCTGAAGAGCAACTGACTTCTAAACGAGAAGTTCCGTGTTTCAAAGCAGAAAAAGGAAAGCCATCCAGAGCTCCTGTCCAGCTTTTTAAAATACCTGTACATCCAACAAGTCGATGTAACTAGATTCAAATACAATAAACTGAGTTGGATGTGGGCATTTTCTATTCTTTAAAATTGTGCGTAGTGTTTATTTCTTGTATATTGCACAGAAATAAAAGGAGGACAACTAGCTCCAAGGATAAAGAATGGAGTTGTTTTTTTTTAAGAAACAGAAAGCTGTACAACTATATCCACATATATTTCTATTCAAATCAGATCATGTGCCTTTCCACCATGTTGCTTCCATAGTCACTGATTGGATTGTCGAGGAGACACATTTGGAAGTCAACAATCCAAATTTCATTTAGAGATGCGATATTATTCCACTGCTATAAACATTCCATAGGCTGCAAACATGAAGGCCCTGAGGACCTAAAACAAGCCACAGCAGCAAAACAACTCAAAGTAGGAAATCTCTACCTGCGTGTACACTGAGGTACTCCGTATCGCAAGGAGGGAAAAAGACGGCTTGTACATGCTAAGCAGGGTAATCCCAAAATGCCAACCATGCCAAATAGCAACAATTTATACATGTCAAAATTCTAGTTTCTGTACCAGAATTTGGCTTTAAGAAAAAAATTCAGCTACCACAGGTTATTTGTCTTACCCTTTCCCTCGTCCTCTTTTTCTCTTCATACCCAAGCAGGCAGGAGAGCATTGATATGCAGACAGTGATGTGTCAGTTGGCAGCATCCATTTTATGTACCTCTGTATTTGAATTAGTGGAAAGAGAAATAAAAGCTAGTGTAGGGAGTCATTAATGAACAGAAAACAAAGCCTGCCTATCAAAGGCAATTACGCAGGTTATTAAAATGTCCCTAAAGCACAGAGGCGGGCTCACAGGTCACCCATACAAGGGCATTCCTATTATAATCAGTGTTGTTTCATGGAAGATTTCTCATTTCTCTCCCCATCCCACATCCGGGTATTCCGAACCATGTCACAAGAGAAAAGAAAATCTCCGGTTTATAAAAACCTGTAGTACACAAATCTCGGACGTTAAAATTGATTTCAAAGTGCTTCTGGCTATCGAGTCTGAACTTTACATATATTATGTAAATCTTTTTTCCTCATTATGCCCAATCAAAAACAATTTTTTAAAGACAATGTATCCCCATGTCAAGGGGATGAGCTTTCAAATTGCACAGACACAGATTTCGGTTGCAGCCTGCTGATACTTTCCAGCCGAAACCTGAGCAAGTTATTCCGTCTAATCCTCAGTTTCTTCATCTGTAAATCTGGATAATAACACTGCCTACCTCCCAGAGTGGTGGTGAGGATCAGACATTTTAATGCACAGAAAGTCCCGATTTCAATGCCTGGACACACGATAAGTGATCCATCAATGGTGGCTTAAACAGGATTACAGGCTGAGTCAGCCCTACGCAAAACTGTAACTTAACCTTATTTCTACTGCTTCCTCCATAAATGGTTTTTCCTCTGCCTTTCTCAGGGTATTGCAGCCGAAGGCCTTGTGCTAACTCAAGACATTGACACTCGTATGCAGGACGACTCCACAAACTGGACCTGCCCTAGCCATCTTACGAAGCCCTATGCTCTCAACCCTTCTCTGCTTTCACAATAGAGGCAATGGAGAGATATTTTGCAGTCAGGGTTAACCTCTGAGAATATTTTGTTCCTCCTGGAAATGAGGCATTTTCCTTTTTTTATGTAAACTTCTTTGATGAAATTACAGAAGAATACACTGATCATAATTTGCAGGACTTTCACACAGTAAACACACCCACATAAATCAACATTAGGACCAGAATCCCAGAAGCCCCTTGGGCTCCCTTCTAATCACTAACTGCAATCAAGACAACCAACATCCTCTTTATTGATTTGTAGAAGTTCTTTATAGACAAGGTCTGTCCAGAAAGCATCCAGCCACGCGGTTAGCAAGATAGAGACATTTATTGAAGAAGATACAAGGTACAGGAAACACTGTACATAGGACAATGACACCTCAGTCCCCTTCAAAGTAGGCACCTTGGGACCTCACACAGTTCTCCCAACCACCATCACTTGCCCTGTCATATTTTCCTGAATCTCATTGATGGTCTGATATCTCTTCCCTTTCAAAGGTGGTTTTAATTTTGGGAAAAGCCAAAAGTCACAGGGCGCCAAATCTGGGCTATAGGGGGATGAGTCACCTGGGTGATTTGATGTTTCACCAAAAAACTCTGCATGAGACCTGATGCAAGAGTGGGCACGTTGTTGTGATGAAGCTGCCAATCACCAGCTGCCCATAGCTGCGGCCTTCAGAATCATCTGAATAGTTTCCCCCGAGGAATGTTCAAGCTTAACACAAAGTTTGATGCAGATTCATTGCTCTGCTCACTCAGTCATTTTGAATGCAATGGCCACACAGTGCATATGGTCACTCAATGGCTTCTACTGCCCCCACTGACTAGTAGTGAAGTCATCATTGTTCACTCATGTACATTCCAGCCCACTCTCCTTGGCTGCCAGGTGACACTGAGGTTGTGCAAACCGTTCTCATTATATTAACAAGGGCTGGACTTTTTCCAGACAGACCCCATATTCTACATACAAGCCCTTGGTTGAATATTTGTATTGCAAAATCTTATCCCATTCCACAGACTTCATTTTCTTAATGTATCATGTGATGAACCAAAAGTCTTTATTTTAGTGTAGCCCAATTTGCCCATTTATTTTCCTTCTATGATTAGCATATTTTGTGTCCTATTTAAGAAATCTTTGCCTGCCCTAAGGTCATGAAGACATTCTCTTACATTTCCCCCTAGAATCCTTATTTTTTCAGCCCATGTAAAATTTGGTTTTTTTCCTACAGTGTGCACAGCCATTCCTTTGTAACATAAGTTAAGCCTGGCCTCACAGGGGTGAATCACATGAGAATTTTAATGAAGAAGGTCCTTTTGGTCACTGGGCCTCAAATATTATCACCAAAAATACTTTGGGTGCATAAAATTGGCATTAAGAATGGATATTTTCTATTAGATTGAGTAGTCTTTGGGGCAGCGACTGGGTCACGTTCATCTTTGAACACCCAGGGCCTAATACTTGGCATGGCTGATGCTCAACACACACTTGTCGAGTTGAATTCCTCACATGACAGTTTTTAATCACACTGAAAAGGAACTGTGAGAAGTTAGATGGACATCTTTTATTATTTCTTTCTATAACCAGCAATGTTCTGATTATGCTAGCATCCATAATCTCCTTTTCCCATATTTTAGTCCCTGTATCATACAATGAAATCCAAGACACCATGTGTTTTCATGAACAACAGTTTTTAAGGTACCTAAGTTTCATTTTACTGGTGGTCTCAGCTAATCATCCAGTTCTACGTCACTCCTAGGCTGGGAGCAGGGGATTCTTAGTATGTGACTTCCTTAAGTGCAGAAGCCAGACAGGACTATCAATTCTACTCACTCAATTCACTTCTCCTGCTCAGACAGGCCCTTTATTTAGAGCTCTGGAATAGGAAAAGAGAATTCTCAAGGAAGAAGAAGGAGACTCCTGAGGACTTGGCGTTCCCTTGATGAGTCAAAAGCTCAGACAAACATTTGAAGTTTCTGCAATATTTAGGGCCTTCCCACTACTACTGCTGCTTTCAAAATCTCCACAGGCACACTGCCCTGGCCATGTGGCTCAGTTCATTAGAGCATCCTCCCATAACGGAAAGATGGCGGGTTTGATTCCCAGTTGGGGCACATACGTAGATTGTGAGTTTGGTCCCCAGTCCAGGTGCATATAAGAGGCAACCAACTGATGTTTCTTTCTCACATCAATGTTTCTCTCCCTAAAGTCAAGGGAAAAGATGTTCCTACGTGAGGATTTAAAAAGAAAAACTCCACATGCACAAAGTTTTAGGCATTTGAGCAAACATCTACCAAGAACCTCAATGTTGAACTGATGCCATTTTAACGAGATACCTCAAGAGCACAGAACTGTTTCAACACTCACTCCTTAGTGCTCTTTCCCTGACCCTGCACCCCTTCTATGTACCTGTTCTGAAGGGAATCCTCTGGGCTGTGCCTGTTTGCCCCATTTGCTTAACAGAAACAATAACTGCAATCTAAAACCTTCGTGTCAAATGTCATCAGGGTGAATTCCCAACTTCACGTAAACTATACCAAGATTTCTCCCTTAGAAATCGGGGGGTGTTGTCCTCTTAATTCTAGTGAGAGAAAGAACAGAAAAAATAACAACTCTGGAAAACGAAATCTACATTTTAAGGAAAGCTGCGCCCTTCCACACCTACATAATGAACAGCATGTTCTCTAGACGTATATATTTTTTAAGCCTATGATAGCATTAACGTGGCTTCTCCTTTGATGGTACTTAAAAACCACCTTCGGACGGCCTGTGCTTGAATGTCGCCTCTAATCTTACTATTTTTATTCCTTGTTGATTTTCCAGGCTACAGACTTCAATTTGGTTTCCAAGCTCCTCTGTTTATTTACCATACTGAAAAATTTCATTTTTCTAGCTCACGCTGCATGGGTATTAAACTCATATGCAGTTAAACCTAGAGACTCTAAATCAGCTTGCAAAGCCCATTGTTATTCTCATTAAATAAAATTCAAGTTAACTAAGTCATGGTCTGTGGGTTCCATAACCGTCATGTTTTCACGTGAATTGTGTGACGCCCGACTCCGCCGTTCCTAGGCCCCACAGGCGGTCAAGCATGGGAGCGACTGAGTCCGTCTGACACACTGAAAAGACAATAAAAGCCGATATTTCTCATTCCTCTGAAAAACTCCCACCTAAGCATAAGGAGAGAAACTGTCAGAATGCTTCTCTCTGTTCATTTTTTATGATCACCTTATAAATGATAATTGCTGGTTGGCATCAGCCTAAGAAAAAGGGGCAGAGATTATTTTAGGGGAATCAGAAACCTCTAACTCATCAATCTAAATCATAGGTTACCAAATAACATAAAAATACCCCACTTTTAACACAAAAGACCTCTTTGTCCATAATGAAACCAATTTTATAAAACTTCCAGACACTACAAAATTCTAATAGAAGATAACTCTTTCATTATCTTCACTTATAAGAGAAGTTATAAGGATTAAACTTATCAGGGTTACACTTCAAAATAATTTAAATTAAATTTTAACATTACTCTTTGATAGCATAGTATTACAGTGAATCTGCCAATATGATATTTTAACTCATAAAATTAGCCTTCCTACTTAGATAATTTGTATCTGAGCAGATAATTCAATGTAAGGCCTGTGCTGAACTTAAAGTCATTAAAATCCACCTTCAGTTCTTTTCCTATAATAAAAACCCTAATTACATTTTTCCTGTCTCCTATTACTACCATCTTAACATTAAGGAAAAAACCATATATGGTTATATACTCCCTGCAGTGGTCCTTCCTGAGCTGTCCTCCGACATCCAAGGACCCAAGGGTGACAGCATTCATTTATTAAATACCTGCTCTGAGCCAAGTGTATGACCTCAATTAATCCCTGACCAACCCTAACAGGCATGTGTTATTAACCCCATTCTATAGGTGAGAAACCTGTAAGAACTTATCCAAGGAAACTCAGCTAGGAAAGGTTGGAGCTTGGATTTGGACACAGGTCTCTAACTCCTGTTCATTCCACCAGCAGGCAGCCAGTAAAATTCCACAAGTTGCTTTCCTGTGTGAGAACTAGGCCCCAAGCAGCTGCACTGGAGGCAGCACTGCCCTGGTTGGGAGTTATGATTGAGAGATCTGTCCCTGACAGATATAACTGAAAGAAAAGTATTCCTGGTCACATAGAAGACTTATTTTCGACAGTGGTGGAATAACTGTGCTGAGCCATCAAACCCCTGTGCCCTGTCACCCTATTTGGGACCAGAGACACACACTCCTGAGACACATAGCTAGAGACGGGAGGCCTGGTAAGGCTAGAACAGAACAGTTAGCTGGTCCCTAGTGCCGAACTTCACATTATGACCTGGTCCAGACCAGTGGTTCCCCAATTCGAGCCTGCAGCATCAGTATCATTGAAAGGGCTTGTTAAACCGTGTTAGGTCTTTTCCACCACAGTATCTGATTCCATAGATCTGGGTGGGGCCCAGAAATTTGCATTTCTAACAAAGTCCTAGGCGATGCCAATGCTGCAGGTTGAGGAACACACTTTGAGAACCCCCTCTTTAAACCAGCAGTACTCACCAGCCCTTCTTTTGTCCCCATCTTCATTGAAGTGTGGTTGACAATTACCACCACTCCTTCAGGCCTGTGATCGGAGGACAGGTCACCGGCCCAGATTCCCTCCTCCCCCACTGTCCACCCAAACCCAAAGTCAAATAAGGAGCCTTTGTCTTGTCTGCTGTTTTCACTCTGCAGCTCCACTTCTTCAAGGATATCACTACTTTGTTTTACTCTGGAACACTCTCTTTACATTGGCCCATTTGGGTACAAGCCAGTGAGTGTCTGAGTTCTGCAAAACCAGTGTTACAACCTTCCCTTCTTTTTGCTGAATTTATTGGGGATAACCTGCATTAGTAATGTGGGTCACGATACTGTGTCCACTTCTCTGACACATCATCGGATTACTGCGCGGTGTGCTCACCACCCAAACTCTAGTCTCCTTCCGTCAGCATGTATTTGACCCGCTTTACCCTCTTTACCGATCCCCTGCTCCCCTGCCCCTCTGGTAACCACCATACTGTTGTCTCTGTCTATGATTTTGGTTGGTTGGTTTGGTTAGGTTATGCTTTCAAAAGTGATGAAATATTGCTGTGTGCAATGACATGGATGGATCTCGAGAGTATCACGCTAAGTGAAATAAGTCAGATGGAAAACAGTATTCCAAGTCATGAAAGGCAAGGACCTACATCCAAGATTGCTCTATCCAGCAAAGCTGTCATTTAGAATGGAAGGGCAGATAAAGTGCTTCCCAGATAAGGTCAAGTTCAAGGAGTTCATCATCACCAAGCCCTTATTATAGGAAATGTTAAAGGGATTGATCTAAGAAAAAGAAGATGACCAAAACTATAAACTGTATGGGGGAGGGAAGTGGGGAGGGCTGGGTTGGGGGGGATGGGTGGGGGTAAAAGGCAGAAAACTGTACTTGAACAACAATTTAAAAAAAGAAAAAAAGAATCAACCAATGATTCTTGTATGTGAGTAAGTGGAACAATAAATAAATAAGTGGAACAATAAGAAAAAAACTACGAACTGTAAAATGACAATGAACTCACAACAACTTAGCCTAAAAAAACTAAGCAAACACCTAGAACAGGAACAGAAACACAGAAATGGAGATCACATGGAGGGTTATCAACAGGGGAGTGGGACAGGGAGAGAGGGGGAAAAGGTACAGGGAATAAGAAGCATAAATGGTAGGTACGAAATAGGCAGGGGGAGGGCAAGAATAGTATAGGAAATGGAGAAGCCAAAGAACTTATATGTACGATCCATGGACATGAACTAAGGGGGCCAAGGATGCTGCTGGGAGAGGGGGTGTAGGGCGAAGGGGGAGAAAGGGGAGGAAAAAAACAGGACAACTGTAATAGCATAATTAAAATATATTTTTTAAAAAGAAAAGGACAAGAACCATATGATTTCAGTCATACGTGGGATAGAAAAAAAAGTCCTTTACCTTCCTCAGAGACAAAATGCAATAGAGAGGTTGGAGAAGACAGTCAATTCACTAGTTCAAGAAGAGAAAACCTCAGCACTGCGCCAGGAAGACTCCCAAAGTGAAAAAAAACAACACAGGGCAGCTATTTTCAACTCCAACTTACACCACACCCTATGAGGAGGAAGAGTGGGATAAATACTGCATCCCTAAAATCCTAAAAAATCTGAGCTCCAGACTTTACAATTCCTCCCCTCATCTCTGACAGCAGCATCAAAATACTGTAAACATACGTTTAGAAAGCCACTTCCCAATGAACCCGTTTTCACGCCCACCTTCCACCAGGAGGTGAGAGCAGCAAAGGTTCTATTCTTAGCTGTTCAAACCACAGTGTGTGGTCGAGGGAGGCTGCCCCTCTAAAACTGGGCTTCTGACAGTGAGGGACTAGGAGCTGGACTCGCTTGCCTTCTCTATCCAGAATCTTCTCCTCCAAAAGAGGGAAAGTAAAAGCACCTTTGACACGAGTGAAAGACCCAAAGGAGGAAAAGGGCTGGTGAGTTGAGAACTCACTTCCACACCCACTGGCTGCTGCGGTGGCCTCCGTCATGGCTTCCGCTGGGTGACTTGGCACAGCACCTTTCTGACTTCAAAGAAACCAGGAGCTACAAAGACGACACAATGATCCTTCACTGCTGCACTGAGGAGAGAAGAAAGAAAAGGATGCCAAATAATGCTTGGGGGTTTCTGTAACAAGGAAGACAAACTTTTGTCTGGACCAAGCTAGAAAACAGAACAGCATGATGGGGCCTTCTGAACTGGTCTCCATACGTCAACTCCTTCCTCCAAGCCATTCTCCGCATGCAGCCAGTGTACTACGGAAAAACACATCACTCATCGAGCCCCTAGTCACGACATTTACAAATGGCTTCCCATTGTCCAAGCGCGGAGGCTACAATTTCTACATGACCTACAAGGTCTGCATGCTCTGCCCTGCTCCCTTTCTTTTCAGTTTTGTCTCTTGTACTTTTTCCCTTACAACCCTGAGCTCCAATCACACTGGCTTCTTGGGTTTCCTCAAAGGCACCAGGGCCTCTGCTCATGTAGCTTTTTCCGCCTGGGTTAAAATGGGAGACGTTTGAAATGTTAGACCCGTAATCTGTGGGGGACAAATTATATGGCTGGACCGGTTTGGGCAACTCGCATAATTTCCTTGACCTTGGCTTCCTCGGATGTAGGGCAAAGACAGAAATAAACAATGATGGCCGACATCACAGAAGTAAAGTGAGGGACCACAGAGAAAACAAATGATTTGCAAAAGGAATGAAATTAGTAACAAAAAACATCTGGGCCTTGGGGAAGTGGATTCATGAATTCAGAATAGAAAGCAGGTAGTAGAAGCATTCAGTTTGTAACTTTATTTAAATGACTACCAAAGGAAGTCTCCGGTTAGTGACACAGGCAAACTTGTGAGAACACTAGCACATATTTGTGTGTGCATGTGTGCACACACATGCACCTCTCTCTCCCTCTCATAATTATAAGCTCTCATATTTATCTTAATTGTTGATGAAAATAAAATTGCCTTCTCATTTTATGAAAAGTCCATGCATGTTTTCAAAAGTATCTCTCACTGTGCAAATGTCAACACCAATGAGGCTTTCCAAACATACATATCTTGTTTGTGACAAGCTATTATCTAACCAGCATATAATTAATTTTCCTGTTATGGGTAGTGCCTTTTTTACATGGAATGTTCTCTTGACACTTTAAAGCAAATAGTCCTTCATTACTAATTCATTAGCCATTCACACAGATGCTATTAATCACAATGAATTAATGTGGTATTAATGGGTAGGTTATTAATCTGCAATTATAAAAGATTTTCTAATAAATTCAAGTTGCCCACATGTTTTGAGGAGGAAGGCAAGGGAAAATGAAATGAATTTGTTTTTCAGAAAACAAATTAAGGGGAGAAATATTTCTCCCTGTATCATAACACAGGACATACAAAATTCTTTTTATCCTAAGAAATCTTTGTAGTGACTCAATACAGTGACATTTATAATACCCTGGTCTTCATTGAAATAACAATATGAATGGAGGAAAAACTAAACTACATGCACTCTGGGAAGGTACTGAATTTCTTCGGTGATATACCGTGTCCTTAAGATTTATAGTAAGGCCTGGCTACTCAATGTGTGGTCCCCAGAACAGTAGGGTGGGCATTACCTGAGAACTTGCTAGAAATGCAGACTCTCAAGTCCCTTCTCAGACCTGCTGAATCAGAGCCTACATTTTAACAATATTCTCAGGTTATCCAGACACACTTTAAAGGTTGGGAAAAACAATATTAAAGCACAGCTTTAGCCCTGGCTGGTGTAGCTCAGTGGTTTTAGTTCGTGCCACCCTGCAAACTAAAGGGTCCCCAGTTCAATTCCCAGTCAGGGCACATGTCTGGGTTGTGCGCCAGGTCCCCAGCTGGGGGTGCACAGAGGCAACCACATATTGATGTTTCTCTCCCTCTCTTTCTTCCTGTGTTTCCCTCTCTAAAAATAAATAAATAAAATATATTTTTTAAAGCACAGCTTTATAGCTGCAAATTGGGATGGAAGAAGGAAGTGAGGGCATGTTGCTTATACCCCATTGGACATTAAAGTGTAGGTATGCTGAGGAGGGACCATCACACAAATCTCATTGAAATTCTTTAAAGCCCGTCAAGAAGGCAGATGTGACAAACAACTGGGGAGACTGCATTATCGAAAATACAATTTACATACCTGATTTCATCAATTCTCAGAAGCACATTTTCCACATCTGAACATCTATGAAATTGGAATCCATCTTAAAACTGTCAGCCAGTCACAGGCATGATGTAGTGGCCGTTGCCTGCCCATGCATGAACTTGATCTAGCGGATCTTACCGTTAGCACCTCAAATGAATTGGGTGCATGGCTAGTAAACCATCACTCGGAATATCTGCAGAAAGATTTCACTACAGTTTGGCAGTGAAATGAAATCTTACTGCATATCCAAAAAGGCAGCCTTGGAGGAAAATCCCTGAAACTATTGGCAACACTTTTTTAAGAAATGCTGAATCACTGCTGTTGTTGATGGAAGGAGGACAGTATCTGGTGAGGAAAAAAAGCACTGATGACTTAAAATCAAAAAAGACTGAACAACTTTTAGGAATACCTTAGGCAATCTCTTTGTCTTGCACCTTCCATTTTAATCATATTATTACGTATGATAAACATTAATGTCTAAGTCTAAAAGAACCCTTTCAATGAAAATAAAATTAAAATCTAAAAAAAAAAATCTCGAGCCCTGGGTGGTGTAGCTCAGTGGATTGAGTACAGGCCTGTGAACCAAAGGATCGCAGTTCGATTCCCAGTCAGGGCACATGCCTGGGTTGCAGGCCAGTTCCCAGCAAGGGATGCACGAGAGGCAACCATACATTTATATTTCTCTCCCTCTCTCTCTCTCTCTCCCTCTCCTTCCCTTCCCCTCTAAAGATAAATAAATAAAATGTAAAAAAAAAATTTTTTTTTAAATCTCGAGTGACATGGAAGCATTATGCAATAGTGTAGTCTTTATTAGCATACGTGAACCAACGGTACATCTTAGAGTTGACAGTATTTTGGATTTGATGAACGGTGGTATTGACTTAGTCAAGGCTATGGACGACGCAGCAGTGTTTGTGTGTTCTCTGGCTTAATTTTAAGTCAAATACAGTTTACCAAGAAAACTGCATGTAACTATAGTGTTACAACTAGAGAAGACCAAGTATTTTTTTTTTAAACTCTGGGAAATAATATGCCTGGAATAGCAAAGCTGTGTTTGGATTTAAATAAAAGAAGACATTGTAAAAATTATTCCGAAGTACTCCCAAAGCATTTTAAGGACACCGGAACCTCCGGGTGAGATGAGACATCTGAATTCCTGAATATAAGGTTTCCCATCTAGGTCTCAGGGGCAGAAGCACAAGTTTGGCCAAGTGGGAAGGCGGTGTGAGGCCGCTGGCAAGAGCAGCTCCGTGGGCGTCCTGCCACACCGTGGGCTGTGCAGCCTTCGGACCTCAGCCGAAGCCACAATTGCATCCTTTCCTCACCCAGCACTTCCCACGCATTCCCCACTAGACATGTTTCCTTCTGGCAATGACCTGCAGCTTTCAAACCCCAACTTCCTCTTCTCCACAGCTCAGAGGTTCCAGATGGACACCAACACCTTTGCCCTTCATTAAAGCAATAGAATTTTATGTCTTAATTTACCTGCGCTGGAGTGTGTAGATCAAGGGAGAAAAAGAAATCTTTGGTTTTCTTACATTATCCGGGGACTCGGCTAAAAATGTTGGGAAAATGTAAATTGAGAGAAAGTAATAAATTAGCTAGCGCATTACCTGGCATTCTTTGATGTCAACTAGAAAAGCATATTGCTATTGCCAGAGTGGTTATTTTGAATGATTCTCATTTCAGAGAACTCACGGAATCTTCTCCAATGGATGGTGGCTACAGTTCACTAGATTAGTTTTGGCATTGGCCTTGAATAGGTTCCTGACCTTGGCTGACCATTAGAATTGCCTGGGGGAGGTGGTTGTTAAAAATCCAGAAGCCCAGGCCACAGCCCGGACCCATTACGTCAGAATCTCTGAGGATGAGACCCAGGTGTCTATGTTTCCAAAGCTCCCCGGTGAGTGCACTATGCGGCCAAGGTTAAGAGCACTGCTCTACAACTGCCCTGTCCAGTACACAAGCCAGTAGTCACATCGGGGCTATCAAGTGCTTGAGATGTGGTGGCTCCACGTGGAGATGTGTTGCAAGTATGAGTACCAGATTTCAAAGACTTAGTAAAAAAAGAAAGAGCGTAAAATGCCTTGTGAAAAAGTTTTTATATTGATTACGTGAAACAGCAATATCTTGGATGTGCTGGGCTAGAGAAAAGAAATAAATTTGCCTGTTTCCTTTTTACTTTTTTAATGTGGCTGTTCAAAAATATGGAAAATTACATGTAACTTACATGTGTGACTCACATTACACTTTTATTGGACAACGCTGCTCTGGAAGTGCCTTTCTCGATCACTAGCTGCGTGAATATAAGTGAATTACTCAGTTTCTTAATGGCTCAGCTTCAATAACTGTAAAATGGAATAAATCATCTTCCCAGTTTTCAGGGATTTTGCCAGGCACTAAGGGTCAACCCATGTGAATTCTATCCTAGCTCCATTACCTATTACCTGTGCTATCTTGGGCTGGCTATTGTACTACTCAGTGCCTTTATTTCCTCTTTTGCAAAGTGTCGGTAAATCTTACATCTTATAGGCTTATTGGGAGCAGTTCAGTTTAGCGAGTTCAACAAATACATAATACATCCTCTTGTATCTAGCATAATCCCTCTGCTAGATGTGAATGAGAAAGTGTAAATTCTGGGTGCTATAGGCAACAATCCTATGACCAAGTAGCCTTAGGAAGAAGTACGAGAGAGCAGATGTCAGAGTAGAAAGAAAGAAATGTGAGCCTTTGTGACACAGTTCAGCTGCTGGATCAACCCTTACCTAAAGTCCACATATTACTAGACATGTTGGTTACATGAGCCAGCAAAGTTTCTTTACTATTCAAGACAGTTTGAGTTGGGGGTTTTGTCGCTTGTGACTGAAAGCAGTTGGTGCCAGGAAAAGAGTAAATGCTTGGTAAACAATCTTCAGTTCATAGATTAACTAATGCAGTCACAATGCTGTGCATTTCAATCTATTTAAAGTGAATGCATTTCCTCAAAATTAAAGAGCGACTCAGAATGAAAAGATCTGGTTCTCATCAAGCATACTTATGTGTAATATTAACCACCATGACAGAAGAGCTACATAAAAGCCATAGGGGATAAGGTCAGACCTTAAAATCAAATGCTTAGAACACGTAAGAGTCACAAAGTAAGACAAGGAGATGTACTGGGGCTGGGAAAAAACACACAAGGAAACTGCGGAAACTACCAGAACACAAGCTTTTACACGAGCTGGACATTCTCATGGCCTCTTTACTTCCTTCAGCCATTTAGAAAGAGAGCATATCTTAGAGCTACGTGAACATTTTCCACTGCCTTCACGAAGAATTCCATTTCTGTGTTTGAAGTGAATGTCTCCTAACTGAACATTTCTAAACCTTTTTCATTGGACAACATCTTCCCCCTCCTCACACTCCATGCATTGCCACCCCCATCCAAGCTCAAATGGTCGGTCCTTAGGTGAAAAGGTAACAACAATAACAACGAGCTTTTCAAGTACAATCATTACGTTTGACATTCAGCAAGTCCTCTACACAGGCGCAAGTCTTCACACAGCACCCCTCTGTGTATACAGGGCTGACGGTGACATGCGTATAATCCAGCAATCGGTTGCTTCCTGGGTGGCCGCATGAATAGGAGCCAGCGTGGTGAGAAAAAGAGAAATCTTCTCCAACTGGGCGCACCCAGTTTATGTAGCAGACTATTGAGACTTACAGGGCCTGCGTGTTCACCAGGAGTAAAAAGCCCACCGCACTGACTGGGCGCTCCCTAGCACTTCCCCACCACACCCCCATTTTGTTTTTGCTAGTCTAACATCATTTGTTTCAAGAAACTTAATGATATCAAGGCTCAGATTGGTACAACATTACTTTATGTTCGTGGTATGGGGAAAACGACAGTTAACTGTTTACTCAATAATCTGATCTTCCTAATTATCAAATGACTTTACAGCAGCTTAACTGAAGTTTTCAGCTTTCTCTTATCTGTAAAAGTTGACTTGGCTAGGATTATTTACAGAACAAAAAAAATAACCCAAGAATATAGAGTGCTATTTAATTACGAGAACCATTTGAATCTAAGCCAGCAGGTTATTTACAAATAAAGAACTGATCTATGAATCACCATCATCTTTCTCTGCTCATTAATGCATAAACCCTACTTCATCTTATTGTTCTGCTGGTGCTGTCTGTGTTTGAACATAATAATATACTGCATTCTTTATAAAATATTGGCAAAGATTGCTATTCCATAATAGAGATGAGCTGGCCCTGCCTTAAGTCATCTGTCTTTTGTTTGACACAAGTGTTCTGTCTCACTCATTGCCTCATGTTTCATAAGTGCTCATTTGCAAAATTTTCATCTGCTCGTTCATAAGCAACGCATGCCATGTCATCTCCATGGTCACATGAAGACAAATTTGAGAGCCTTTGTAGAAAGGAGATTTTAAGATACTCAAACGCATGACTACATGCAGCCTTTTTTAAAATAAAATCCTGCTTCTTGAAGAAAACAAGAAATAATTTTATTTTCCAAGTAGAAATCTGAGTCTTATATGCCATTGAAAGAAAAAAAAATTCACAAAGCCAGGTTGCTGACTTCAACAGAGGGCAATTTTTCATCAGCCAGGTCTGTCAAAACCACTTTATTCCACAAATTGGATAGCCATATCTGTGTGTTCTCTATCAGCCATAAGAAAATGGTTTTCTTTTGATTGGTAGTATTGGGTTTTATTTTTGGATGTTCTCTTTATCAAGGGTGAGGGGAAATAGCTAGACAATATTCAATATTTTTGAAAGCATGTGATATATACAAAGGATAAGAGCAGAATAAAACTTAAGGACTTGATAGGCATTACTTTGTTAGTCTTAGAACCATCTTTGAGATAAAATGGAGAAGCAAAGGACAATTATTTATGGAGGGTCTGCTTTATAAAAGGAACCGGACTGGGGAACTTACATGGGTCATCTCCTTTAGTCCTCACAAACCCCATAAATTGGGTATTCCTATGTCCATCTGAGAGATAACGAAACTTCAGCTAGCTGAGATAAGTAATTAGCCAAAAGAGACACAGAGGGGAAATGAAAGGAACCAGGATTCAAACCCAGCTCTGTGGCTTTAAAACTCATGCTCTGAGTAGCTTACAATGGGGGAAAAATTTTATAAACAACCCAAATGGCAACATAGGAATTGCTTAAATAAAGTGTAGTGTATCCATGCAAAGCAGTCATGGCAAATGATGCTACAGATCTACTTTTATGGACATGAAAAAATGTTAACATGTAAACATCAAGTAAAAAGACCAGATTATAGAAATAGAACATATTATGTAATCCCTTTTAAAATACACATATAATTTTATATGTGTATTTGCATTGAAAAAGTTATCATGGGGGTGATAGGATTTGAAGTATGTTTCTTCTCATTATTTATTTATAGTTGGTGTACAAGTAGCTCGTAATACTTGGATGGGTGAATGAATGGATAGATAGATGTGTAGATACATACTTGGATACAGAATATATAGATATAGATAGAATTTAAAGATTTAGTGTTTAAAAAATAAGATTTGTCAGCATATCTGATATTTGAAAAGCTCATTTATACACTTTAAGAATACTCATCTGCAACATACTTGCAGAGTTCAGAAAAACACATCTACGAATATATCTGTATATCAATATCTATACGCTTATAGTTATATTACTTCCTCACTATCTATATATAAATGTACAGATATAGACAGAGAATGATACAATATTTACACACTTATAGAGAGAATGAAAGAATATTATGATAAAGAAAATAGAGGAAAATGGTAATAATCAGGGAATTGGGGTAAAGTGTATATTGGAGTTCCTTGTGCTATTCTTTCAACTTTTCTGTAAATGTGAATTACCTCAAAATTTCAAAGGTTAAAGAACCAATATTCATTTTACATTTCCAACACATAGGTAACCTGGTACAAGATGATACCAATTTAAAAAGTGACACTACTCCACCATTTGGTCTCCTCATCCACACTTGAAGCGAGAGCCTGTGATCCATTTTTTAATTCACCCTTTACAGTCCTTGTCACAGAATAACTTGCAGTTTATTTGGCTGTGCCTTTCCCAGAGCGCAGAAATATATGGAAGCTTCCCATTTTGTTTCACAAGACCAGCATGATCTTGAGAATAGAATATGACAAACCTAGCATACAACAGTCCGTCAACCAACATGCATCTTAAACACAGTCACAATATAGAAAACAAATACTAGCTTGTGCAAGTCCAGCAATGCCTTAAAAGAAAAGAATAGGTAGGGCTTCTGTCAAGATTATACGGTAAGTTCGGCATAAGAAAATCTAGAGAAGTTAAAAGGGATACTCTATTTGAGTGTCTTGCTAAATAGTGAAGAGAGGTTTTTCTTTAGCAACTCCTTTCTGCAAAGTCAAACTAACAGAACATAATAGAGAAGACTGCCTATTACAAACAAAAAAGAAATCTACTTGGGAGGAGCACTAGAGACATTAGCTAAGAATAAGAAAAACATACCCATTACCATTGCGATTATTCAACACTGTTCTGGAGGCTCCAGCCAATATAGTAAAGGGGAATTATAATTATTTCTTAATTTCATGATAACCTATCTAAAAAATGCCAAACAAGCCACCAAAACCTATCAATTAATAAGACAGTTTTAATCAGATCCCATATAGCTATATTGAAGCTTTGTGCCAAACATCAGGAGTTGGCCAACTTTTTCCATAAGGGTCAGAGCGTAAATATTTTAGGGTTTGTAGGCCACAAGAACTCTGTAGCAACTATTGAACTCTGCTATGCAAAAGCAGACGTTGAAAATACATAAATGGCCCTGGCTGGTGTAGCTCAGTGGATTGAGCGTGGGCCTGTGAACCAAGGGATCGCGGTTCGATTCCCAGTCAGGGCACATGCCTGGGTTGCAGGCCAGTTCCCCAGTAGGGGGCGCACGAGAGGCAACCACACATTGATGTTTCTCTCCCTCTCTCCCTCTCTCCTTCCCTTCCCCTCTAAAGATAAATAAAAAAAATTAAAAATAAATAAATAAAAGGTTAATAACTGTAAGTAACTTTAAAAAAAAGAAAATACATAAATGGATACATCTGTCTTCCAATAAAATTTTTAATAGTTAATTTTATTGTATTTCTCCATTACCATTTATCTCCCCTATACCCTCTTCCACCTCTGCCCACCCCCCGCCCCCCAGCAATCACCACACTGTTGTCCATGTCCATGAGTCCTTTTCCCCTTTTGTTTGATCCCTCCACCAGCCACACCCCCAAAAGCTGTCAGCCTGCGATCTATGAGTCTGTCTATATTTTGTATAAAACAGCTATGGCACATTACACGATGGAATACTATTCGGCTATAAAAAGGAAGAAAACAATGTTACCCTTTGTGACAGCATGGATGGACCTGAAGAACATTACGCTAATGAAACAAGCCAGTCAGAGAAAGACAAATACCGTATGATCCCACTCATGTGTACAATGAACAAACTGAACCAGCAATACAACTTCATTTACAAAAACAGTCAATGGGCTGGATCTGGCCCATAGGCCATAGTTTGCTGATACCATAGTTTACTTTATACCACAAAAACACAGCTGGTGGGGAAAAGTTACCACGTCAAACAGCAAGAAATTTTATAAATAACTTTCGAAAGGCCAGTTCAGCTATATGCATCAAAAATTAAACTGTGGCCCTGACTGCTGTGGCTCAGTGGGTTGGGCATCATCCCACAAACCGAAACATTACCAGTTCAATTCCCAGTCAGGGCGCATGCCTGGGTTGTGGGCCAGGTCCCCGATTGGGGGCGTGTAAGAGGCAACTGATCTAAGTTTCTCTCCCTCTCTTTCTCCCTCCCTTCCCTTCTCTCTCAAAATACATAAAATCTTTTAAAACATCAAACTGTGAATACTCCTTCAACATAACAAGTCCATTTCTGAGAATTTATACTAAGGATATATTTAGGAAAGGACACAAAAATGTGTACACATGGATATTTATTATAGAGTTATTTGTAAAAAGAAAAAATATCTAATGACATAATCCATGTCTACAACAAACAGATCAATTTTTAAAATTTTTTATTTATTGATTTTAGATATAGGAAGAAAAGAGAGAGAGAAGGGGAGGGAGAGAGGGAGAGGAGGGGGGAGAGAGAGAGAGAGAAAACACATCAATTTGTTGCCCCACTTATTCACGCATTCAACTATTGCTTCCTCTATATGCCCTGACCGAGAATTAAAGCTGCAGCTTTGGCAGACCAGGACAGCTCTCTAACCATCTGAACTACTCAGCCAGGGCTGAAATAGGCTAAAACACATCACTTTTAAACAGATTTTATTTCTTTAGTTTTAGAGAGGGGAAGGGAGGGAGAGAAGAAAGAGAAACACCAATGTGTGGTTGCCTCTCATGTGCCCCCCACTGGGGACCTGGCCTGCAACCCAGGCATGTGCCCTGACTGGGAATCGAACCAGCGACTCTTTGGTTTGCAGGCCGGCACTCAGTCCACTGAGCCACAGCAGCCAGGGCTGAAATACATCATTTTTTGAAGCAAGTCGCAGAACAGTATGCATATCAGATAATTTTTAAGTACAATGAGGTTATACATAGATACTCACAAATGGGGAAAAAACATGGAAAGATATATACCCAGTTGCTTTCTACAGCTGACTTACGGGTGACATTCTTCTTACATTATGCACATTATTTTTGCTCTTTTCTATTTCTCTACTCAGCTTGGAAATGAAAGTTTTCATTTTGAAAAGAAGTCAGCAAACAAAAAAGAGAACCAGTGATGCTCTGAACAATTTACTCTTAGTTCTATGAATTTTAAAGAAGCCCATATACAATATCCTCCTCAAACAAAGGATATCAATGATGATTTTAATTTGTACATTGAGACATCTTCAAAAAGTTCTTTACAGTACTGTATAACTGCTTCATGCCCTGAAGATGGAAATCGTGCCTTTTCTTATCCTTCAGTGATAGCTCTGCAGGCATGACTGTGTGTGTGCACACATCTCTCGTCCAGGAAAAACAACCAGAGAAGGGAAACAGGGAATGGGCAGCAATGGCAGGTGAAGGACCACATGAGCTAACATCTTACAGGGAAACTAAGTATTGGTAAATTCATTCCTCAGCGTCCTATTTATGATTCCATAGTATGGGAATATCACCTGTTGGGCTGGGGTAAGACTCTGACATTCTTGAAAGTTGTCATTTACAACTTATGAAGACTAAGTTGGGTCTCTTGGTAGAAAATGCAAGTCCATATGATTTTTATCTAGTTATGAAATTTAAGCACATATTTCCTTACAATCAACAACAGGTATCTGTTTTGCCAAGTTTCAGCTGTTATCATTCATGTATAAATTGAAACATATTTAATTTTCATGTACTTAAAATCTTGGGAAAGAAAAGGAGACGGACAAGAAAAATGATGATCCTTGTAACTTCTCAGAAATTCTTTGGAGCTGTGACTGGTCACAAGTTATACGGCGTAACTCACAGTTACCAAAAAGAGGGAAAAAATTTTGCCCTCTCAAAACAACAGCTTTATCCAGCTTGTAAATCTACTAATTTCCCTCATGAAGTGGCTTTCTCCAATAGCTCAGCATAAAACTTCGAACCATTGCAAACCGAAGATCTTCTGGTAAAATACATTTTCAACGTCTGTAGTGTGTATGCACACACATATGTGAGTATGCGCATCCACACACATGTGAGTAAGTGTTTGTTGCTAAGAGAGGCCATGGGAGAAAAGAAAGTCCCCCCAGAGCCAAATTAGAAGTTAACGGGAACAATATGGCAAATACAAGGTCATCCAGAGTTCTCAAAAGTGATGTCAAACAACAGTGAGGTGTTAAGTATATTCTGGAAGCCACCAAAATGTAGGACACAATGAGCAAGTGGTAAAGTGTGCTCTGAACACGAGACAAATAAGTACACGGATATAACATGGTTTTCATTAATTATTCCTTTGCTCCCAATCTCAATCACACGCTATTTATCCTTCAGTAGCAGAAATCACTATTGTCAAACACGAGCATAATGACCCACACTAAGCCTGTGTTGACATTGAGGAGATTGGAATTCCACAACTTTCCTTTCAATCTTCCATTTTTTAAATCTCAAACATAAATTCAGTATGGCTAAAAAGTGAACAGTCAAGCTTCAAATCCAAAATTATGTTTTTCTTGTCAAATACTGCTCTCTGTAAAGTGCATCACCAAACCCCTGTAGAAACTTACCCTTCAACTTGAGGTCGACATTATGTCTCAGCCAAGGGTAAACCCCATAGCTTGGCATATCTTCAGGAATTGGATTACTGTTTATCCAGCCATCGCAAGCAAACCGGAAGAAATTATCACAAGGGTCCACAGACGGATTTACTTTACTCAAGATGGCAGCAGCTATTTAAAAAGAAAATCATAGGATGAATGGCAATCACTGAATGTTGTGTACTGGCGTCTTCCAAATTAAACAACCGTTTCTTATCAACCAGTTCCCAAGCCTTGTCTTTTACATTTCCCCTTAAAAGAATCCCTGAATCGACTGCACCATACCCAATTACCCCATTCAGAGGGAGTAGGTTAAAAGTTTGCTATTATTGCTATGAGGCTTTGCAGGACCACTCCTAATAATCTTTGGGACATAGGACAGGCATACAAATGCAGTATATGCTAAATTGTTTGCAAAGATGCATGCAACATTTCCTTCCGGCCCTCTCATCCTTCTGCAAGGTGACTTTGGCACTCTTCCCATTGGACAGTAGGATCTATTCCCCCTGCCTGGAATCTGGACTGGCTTTGTGACTTCCTTTGACCAACAGAATGTGACAGACTAAATCTTAACAGGCCTTGCATCCTCCATGTTAACTCCCTTTGACAGTGACCAGAGGGGAGAGGGGAGGGAATTTCAGGGGAAAAGGGGAAGGGTTTGCAGGAACAAGTACAAAGGACACATGGACAAAAACGGGGGGGGGTGGTGGAAATGGGAGGGAGGTGGGGAGGGCTGGGGGAGTGGGATGGGATGGGAGTAAAAGGCAGAAAACTGTACTTGAACAATTTAAATAAATAAATAAATAAAATTCCCTTTGAATGGAGCCCTAAGACTGCCCTGGAGGAGGTGAGGCCACATGGAGAGGAACCAAGCCAGCACCAACTGCCAGACTGAGGCCATCGTGGACCTTCTAGGCCAGGCAACCCTCCAGGTGAATGCAGCCCGGCAGAGGAACCCCCACCAAAACCACGGACTCATGAGAAATATTAAATCACTCTTGTTTCAGGCCTCTAAAGTAGGTTTATTCCACAAAAAAAGGCTAACTCAAACAGAAGCCCACATGTCCTATCAAAACATTTAAAAGATATATTTATAATACACCTTCATAGAGACCTAGAAGGCTAGGTGCGAATCCTCGAGCTGCTGGTCATTCAGAGCAGCTCTCAGAGCAGTGAACCCACCTATGAGACCCCCACAGCCTGTGAAAGGAGGTGTGGGAGTAGCTAGCAGGGAACTCTGGGCTGTAGAAGGCTGCTGACTTGGCCCAATAGACTCCTTGACCGGGGAGGAGGGTAAAGTGGGGTGGTCTAAATGACGGAAGGCAGAGGCCTCTCCTCCCCAGGTCTAAGGGCAGAACTGAGTATTTGTGTAAAGTGAACAGAAAGATACAACGGACGGATGTAGCATTTGTTTTTCCTCTTGCATAAGCCCACACACAATTACATATGAAAGATAGTCAATAGGCAGGAAGTTCGCACAAATTTAAATGTTTTCATGAGCTTAAAAATAATCTTTCATTACAAAATGAGAAGCTTCTCAAATTCCCAACACTGAACTCCAGCTCTCTTCCAACTGTCATACAATTGCTGGCTACCACTCTAGTGCCGAGATGTGCGCCAACTGATTTGTTTTCAAAGACAGCCAATATTTTAATGATATTGGAAAGATCACATCCTGGGTAGTTTTCATACTCTAATTAATGCCAGAATACATTTCTATTCAAAGTAATGAAAACCCAATGAGTTTTCAGCTAAATTTGAATAAATTGTTCCCAAAAGTATAATCTTCACAAATTTAGGTACACATATTAGTTTGGTCATGTATGTGGTTCCTCCAGGTTTAAAAGTAAGGCTAGATATTTCTCTTGCCTTGACTTTCTATGAAAATTCAAACAGCTTTTTGTCTTCAGTGAATAATATACAAACCTCCTAACTTCTATAGGACTTCAAAATCCCTACCATTTTCAACCTTCCCCCAAAAAAAAGGAACAAAGAAAAAATGGTTTAGAAGTCAGATAAATTTAAAATTGGCTTAATATTTTCAACTTTCAGAATGTGGTTGTCATGTCCCCAATTACATTTTTACTTACTGCTACTGTTTCATAATAATTTAACATGCAAATATGGTATGCTAGGTCACATAAAATCTCCATTACAGCCCTGGCTGGTGTAGCTCAGTGGACTGAGCGCGGGCCTGTGAACCAAAGGATCGCGGTTCGATTCCCAGTCAGGGCATATGCCAGGGTTGCAGGCCAGTTACCGGTAAGGGATGCACAAGAGGCAACCATACATTGATATTTCTCTCCCTCTCTCCTCTCCTTCCCTTCCCCTCTAAAGATAAATAAATAAAATGTTTTAAAAATATTTAAAAAATTCTTCATTACAGTTTGTACTTTTATAGTTACATCGGCTGCGCAGCCACAGAATGAACATTCTATGTGACACCTCAGGGTCATTGATCATGCACATGTCAGTCCCACACAGTATTTACACTCACACAAAGGAACCCTTGCACACATTTTCATTCACATAAGCATTGTTTTCTGGATGCCTCCCAACACTCAAATGAATCCCTCCCCATCTCCTCAGTATTCTTGCAGGTACCTAGAAAAACTGCAAGGTCAGCTCTGACCTCAGCCCTGATATAAAGTAGAGGAACACATCACTCACACCGAATTTGGAACTGAGCCTGCTGAACAGGAAAACTCTAGCTTCAGCCTCCCAATTCATCATTCACAATTCACAGCTGGGCACAGAGCTGCACTTTCAGAAGGGGAACCGTGACTTCAAATTGCAAGGAACCATAGCTGTCAAGACACCAAAACTCCTTTCCCCTGACTCAGCTCCATGGCGAAACTCCAGAGTCTTGTTTTAATAAAAGAAATATGATGATGAAGGAGACCTGCTCTACGTATTCTCTCAAGTCACTGCATATAAGGTAAATTGTTACATGGTTTCCAACTAGTGTTAACCGTAGTAGAGGAGGCGGTACACCCCATATACCAGGCTGTTCGTAAATTTAATCAGGGCTGAAGAGAGAGGAGGAAGGTGTTAATAATAATAAATATGGGCATTTCCTCTGTGCTAGCCCTTTTCAGGCGGTATGGCCTCATCACCGACTCCGGAGCCAGACCACCCCGGTTTGAATGCCAGCAATACCATGCAATAGCTATGTAACCCCAGGCAGGTTACTTAACTTCTCTTAGTTTTCATTTGTAAAATGGGGATCATAATAACACCCCACAGGATTTTCATGAAAATTAAATAAGTAAATACATGTAACACGCTTAGAACAGTGCCAGGAACACTGCCAAATAATACAGTTGCCAGGTACAATACAAGATGACTAGTGAAATTTGAAGGTCAGACAAATGACTGCTTTTATAGTATACATTCATACCAAATACTCATGGGACACTTATGAAAAAAAAAAAAGTAGTCGTTGTATATCTGCAATTCAAATTTAACTGAGCATCCTGAATGCATGTGTGTAGCTAAATCTGGGAACCATGCATATAAATTTTCAGTATTACAACTTCACAAACACTTAACTGAAACTTGAGGCCAGATATTTCAGAGCTCATAGATTTTGAGATTTTAGAAAAGTAATACAGTGCATATAGCACAGATTATATAATGCCTCTGGCAACATCTGGAGTGGCACCCCTAAAACAAGCACATTAATAATTCTATTGAGACTATATACGCATTCTCATAAGAAAAACGAAGTCTAAAACAGCATCACATAAATTAACATCCAGTTTTGCCACCACAGGAGTGGCCATCAGGTCCAGTCTTACCAAGAGTTACCATGCTTTCTGGGTTTGGGGTTAAGGATCTGGAATTGTAGACCTGGGATACTACACCACCATCATTTTCTTCTAGTCTCACAACTAGCATGAGAGGTAAAAACTGTTATTCTCACTCTATGATTGTGAAACTGAGACTTTAGATGGCTATGATCACATGGATTGTTGTAAGTGGCCAAATCGTGCTAAAAACCCAAGCCAGACTCTTTGCCCTTATCCAGCATTAGCATACCTGTGTTTTTCGTTCTCCTTCTCTTCTTTCTCCACTTCCTTTTTTAAGGATTTTATTTATTTTTAGAGACAGGGAAGGGACGAGGAAATAGAAGACAGAAACATCAATGTGTGGTTGCCTCTAGAGTACCCCCTACTGGGCACCTGGCCTGCAACCCAGGTATGTGCCCTGACTGAGAATGGAACCAGCGATCCTTTGGTTCCCAGCCCCCGCTCAATCCACTGAGCTTCCCCAGCCAGGGCTCCACTTCTTATTGTAAAACAGGGTTTAAAATAGGAGGAAGTGGAAAAGGGGAGTTAAAGAGACATATATAGGAGACATCTTAGAAAGGGTCTACAAGCCAATCACTTTCTAGGACGCAGTGCCCACACATGCACATGGCAACCACGCAGGCATGCACGCACAGGGCGCATGCGCAGGCATGCTGGCACTCACAAGGCACAGATGAATGCACGTGGGACCACGCATGCATGCACGCACTCTAGCATACACAATGCATTCAGGCACGGTGCATGCAGGAACACAGTCAGCACAAGGTGCCACGCAGGCACGCATGCACAAGACACCGACACGAGCGCACGGCACATAGGCAGGCATACAGGTACGTACAAGGCCCCCATGCACGCACGCATGCACGCACAAAGCACCCACGGACAAGCTGCGCGCGCAGGCACGCACGCACGCACGCACAAGGTAAGTGCGCAGGCACGCTGCCACGCACATGGAGCCCACGTACGCCCGCACTCAGGCACGCACAAGGCATGCACACACAAGGTGCTTGTGCACGCACACAGCATTGTTCGGGACCTTGTTTTCACCACAAATTGTGTGATGTGCCGTCTGCAGCCGTTTTGCAGAGACCTGTGCATAGTGGGGCTCACGTTACACTAGAGGACTATATCTTTGGTGAGTTTTTCACTACAGAAACAACAAAGAATATTTTTTTCAATATTAGAAAGCCATTCTCCAACGTGAAATTAAAAGCAAGACAGCAAGGCAAAACACACTCCTTGGCAATACGTGAAATATTATGTAAGTTTTACTCTTGCCTCATTGTGATTCATTATAAAAAGACAAAATTCATGAAATAAGCGGCCCTCTGTACGAAGGGTTGGGTAAACTCAAATTGAAAATGTGTGTGTTCGAAAATTTCATTTTCACACGTCTGCAAGAACCCTACCACAGCAAAAGCACAAGGTGACATAAAGTCTAAAACCCGGCCTCTGATAGTCCCACCTGGTGCCCCACACTATTCTAGGTCATTTTCTCTCCTCTGGAGAAAACCCTAGGTCAGCTGAAGCTGGGAACAGGAAAGGGCCTGGGAATTATATCTTTCTTGCCCTTCAGGGACAAGATCAAGAAGCTGAAAGTCTAGTGAGTATGATAAAGATCTAGTATTATGATAAAAAGAGCAAGACAGGGCAAGGATCAAAAAGAGGTATCTAGCATGGTCTTGTGGCACTAAGGGACAAATGCAGAGGAGCCAGACATGAGCGTGAAGTCCAGCAGTGCTGCTAACTCAGGATGTGACCGGGGACGAGTTAGTTAGCTTCTACAAGCCTACATTTTCTCATTTGTAAGTGAGCCTGGTAATAGCACTCACTTCATGGGGTTCTTATGTAGATTTTATAAGATGGCACATGTAAGTCACTTAACACATTGCGTGGTTAAAAATATATGTGTTAATATATTGATAAGAATAGAACAAAAAAAGAACACTAATAACATAATTATCTACCCCATTACCTTTGCATAAGGCCTCAGTTTAAAAGCTCTTCCACCTAGGTCTCTCCCATCTCAATAAATGCCACCACCCTACCACCACCAAAAATCTAAGCATCACCATGCTCTGCATGTTCTTACAACCTGCATAGAGTCTTTCAGCAAACCCCCTAAGCACTCTGGTCTCCCTTTCCATCTCTTGAATTCAAGACAGTACCACCTCTCACCTGGCTCACAAAAATAACCTCCTGACCCAGCAACTTCGTCCATTTTTACTCCCTATACTCTCTTCCCCATGCAGAAAGACTCTCAAAGAGTCTAACTCTCTGAAGAGAGATCTTTTTAGATACTGATACATCAGACTTTCCAACCTGGCCATCCCGTCACTTGCTATCACATTATTCTATTTTAATATTTTGATTTTCTGCATAACATCTATTACCAGCTGATATTTTCCTTGTGTACAGATTTCATTGTGTGTTCATTAGTTGTCTCGCTTCCCTTACCTAGTTCATTCTGCTTCGCTGCCGTACAGGCAGACCTCAGAGATACTGCAGGTTGGGATCTGGACCGCCGCAATAAAGTGAGTGGCGCTATAAAGTGAGTCATAATCTTTTTGCTGGTGGAGGGTCTTACCTTCAATTTGTAAAAAAAAAAAAAAAAAGCAACATCTGTGAGGCACAATAAATTGAAGCTCAATAAAGTGACGTATGCCTGTATTCCCAAAACCTAACTCAGTGCCTGGAGTGCAATGAATATTTGGTGAATTAATTCATTAATCTCTTTAAGGCCAACAGGAAAGTTATAGGGTCATGTGCTTAACGTATCCTATGGCTTTCTCTTTGGAAAACACAGTAGTGTCCCTGTCCACCTGAAGAATGGGGGTAGGGGCTGGAATCTGGGTCCTGCAAATCTAGGCCCTAACACTGGCTTACAGAGGACATCTAATAGCTATGACAAAACTGAGACAACTTTGAAGCACTCAGCTTCACTTTAGCAAACCCACTGCTATACGTCCTGATCACCTCAAGAAAAATTTGACTTGTGACATGGATTAGAAGGACCCAAAGGGAGCCCAGGTTACAGTGGAATCATGAATTTACAGAGGGTCCCTGCTTAGCTGCAAACAGTTCAGACCTACTAACCAGAAGATTCAGAAAGACTGCTTAAGATAAATTAAGAATCTATATGCAGTTGAGGCCATTGAAAGGTTAATGGTCTCTGTCTTTGGGCCTTAAGGGAGGCCATTCAGCCTTCCAAGCCCCTTCCTGATTTCCTTATACAGGAATGCGTTGGGGTCTTCAGAGGGAGGTTTCTTTTTATTAAATTTATTGGGGTGACATCGGTTAATAACATTATATAGATTTGAAGTGTTTTATTGCACTTTGTTTTATTGTTCCTCACAGATGTTGCATTTTTTGGTTTGTTTTTTTTTTTAACCAACTGAAGGCAAGACCCTCCACCAGCAAAAAGATTACTACTCACTTCTTGCAATACTCGCTTTATTGCGGTGGTCTGGAACTGAAACCGCAATATCTCTTAGGGCTGCCTGTAATGACTTGGAATACCGCACAGCTGTTTTTTGCAAGGAAAAAGAAAACAGGAAACCTGCGCTCCACTACTTCACACCAAGACTTGAAAGTAAACTTAAAATTTCATCAAAATTGCATTTCGTACTTGGTAAACCTCAAGCAAACAGAATACTAAAAATACCACCTGTTTTCTCTTCCACTCCCCAAGGTACCATAATTATAACTTGACACAGGATGGAAAACTGACTTACCAGCTTCGATGCATTCTGGCTTCAGGCAGTACTCCTGTTTAGCTTGGAGACTTAAGAAACCTTGACTCACTGAAAAAACAGACCAAAAATAAAGAAATGACTGGCTTGAAGCAGACCACCATCAGGTAACCCACCATCAGGTAACGCACGGTCAGGCACATATGCAAGACATCTGACATCAGTCCATGCTTCTCGGTACTGACACAGAATTCAAAAACCCAGTGGGCTCCATATCGCAGAAGCAGACTCTGGTCGCTAGCTATGTAACCTTGGTGAGATTCTTGGTTGCTCTGAAACTCAGTTCTCTGGAACAGAAGATGAGTGGGGACAATTGGACCAGTGCTTCCCTGGGCAATGGCAACAGCATCACCTGGGAGCTTGTTTGAAATGCAAATGACTGAGCCCTGCAGACCTGAATCAGAAAGGCTGGGATGGGGTCCATCCATCTGCATTTTAACAAGCCCTCCAGGCTCACATTTGAGAACCAGTGGGCTAGAAAATCTCTAGTTGCTTCCCTTTCCTATTATATGTGATTTAAACCTCATAATTTTACTCTCTTTGTTTACAACTACATTCTTGTTTTAGTGATGGGAAAATTGAAACTTAAGTCATGTGGAGCAAATCCTGAGGGAAAGGAGAAAGCCGACATGTGGCATTTAAAGTTCTGGATCTTCTCTAAACCATCCACATCGATAAGGCCCAGGAAGGGCAGTATGTAATATACAGGGTCCGGCAGAAGTAACGCCTGTTTGAGTGTGGTTGGTACGGCAATAATATGGCTGTAATGATATATAGTTTTAATGTGAACATTTCACGTAAAATGTCATATGGTGTGCTTGAGTGTGATATTGTTATGCTATGGAATTACTTGCTTATGATTTGGTAATAAAAGATTTTCTAATTAAAAAGGGCGTGATTTGTGCCAGACCCTGTATATTATATTTAACCCAATCATCTAGCGAGAGAGTCGTTATCTGCTTGCCCTGTACCCCACACACCATCCTCCCTCAAACCCAGCCTAGCTACCAGACAGATGCAGCTCCATGGACCAAGCTTCCAACTACTTCCACCAAAACAAAACAGAACAAAACCCAGCAAGATGGAAGCAGCTTTTCACCAATAGCTTAATCTCCCCATCTGGTGCAACATTATGTAAATGGATTTCTGCAGGAGTACAGAACGGTGCCCCATTTGTAACCTCCAGGTAGCACCTGGGCATTAGCAAATGTGAGTTTAGGTTTCAAAAATATTTTTGGTACTCCAGGAAGTTGTGGAGAAACCATCATCACTGTATTCTGCGGGCAGAAATAAGGAGGAATCATTCGGAGATGTGGCCATGGGGAGATGGATGGTGGGGGCGGGGAGAACGGGGTGCCAAGGCCTTTCCTGGCATCCTCAACTGAGAAGCAGCATCAGAAAGTGCGGCGGTACGTACATTTCTGCTAGAGATGGAACACCTGTACATCACTTGCCAGGGTGGCGATCTGTATTATTTATTAACCGACATTCTAAGAGGAACCGGCTTTTTCTTTATTCTTACCTCTACTGCCATCCTCCAAAGACCCTTTTACTTGTGTTACATTATAGATTCAAAAAACTGCCTATGGAAAATCTCAGGCCTATTTTAAGAAATAGTATCATTGCATAAAGGTGTGTTTTGATTTCTTTAAAAGGCAAAGGAAAAAAGTTGGGTAAAAAATATATCTGTGCAGTGTGTAAAGATTAGTACTGAATATTTCAGTGTGCCCAGGCGGTGGAACCATGGAGGCAATTTTCCCTTCAGTCTCCTTCCATATGTTTACCAAATGTGGTTTAATGAGCATGTGTTCTTTTTTTTATAATGGAGAAATAAACTTTATTTTAAATAAATAATTTTAAGATTCTGGACAATAGTTTCTTGATACCAGCCGTGTTTAATTTTAGAAAAAAGATAATGAAATACTTAAGTTGAAGACTTACTACTTTCAAGGTATAAACTTCCAGTTATAAAATAAATTGGTCATGAGAATATAATGTACAGCATGCCGACTCTTGTTAATGATACTGTATTGCATATGTGAAAGTTGATAAGAGAGTAGATCCTAAAAGTTCTCATCACAAGAAAAAAGTATATAACTATGTATGGTGATGGATCACAGCAGACTTATTGTAATCGTTTTTGCAATATATACAAACAATGAATCATTGTGTTGTGCACCTGAAACTAATATTATTTGTCAATTATATCTCAATAGAACTAAGATTTAGTCTTTTAATGGAAAATAATTCTTGACCCAAAACCTCTAACGAAGCAGAACTAAACTCGAATATCTTTATCTGATGATGAGTAAAGAAAGGTTTAGCCTGGCTGGTGTGGCTCAGTGGATTGAGCAACAGCCTGAGGACCAAAAGGTTGCTGGTTCAATTCCCAGTCAGGACGCATGCCTGGGTTGTGGGCCAGGTCCCCAGATGGGAAAGTGCAAGAGGCAGATGATCAGTGTTGCACGTTGATGTTTTTCTCCCTCCTTTCCCCTGTCTCTAAAAATAAATAAAATCTTTTTTTAAAAGATTTAAATAATATGGAAACAGACCCAACCCCTAAGGAAGAGCATTATATCCATGGCTGGGGCAAGGGGGGAGGGTGGGATTATTTTAAGATCCTGCCAATAAATAAGGGTCAACAAGCCCAGATAATGTGAAGGTGCACATGAATGAAACAGAGACAACAAAGAAGATATTTTTCATACAGGAAATGAAAATGTTAGTTTTTACTGATGAGGACCTTTTAGAAAACTTAAAGAGCAGTTTGGTTTCTCATTTTAGATTTCTCTATAACCAGCAGAAATGACCTCAGAGCGCAGCGGAGGCACCCCCAGATGGAGAGCATGAGTGTGACAGTAAGTGGGGCCAGCAAACATGGCCTGCGGGCCCAGCCCGTCCACTGCCAGTTTCTGTACGGCCCACAAGCTAAAAATGGTTCTTAATCATTTTTCATGATTTTCACAAAATCAATTAAAATAGAATAATATTTTGGAGCACGTAAAAGTGATCTGAACTTCAAATTTCAATGTCCAGAAATCAAGTTGTACCAGAAGACAGCCGTGCCCTTCGTATACGTGTTGTCAGTGGCTGTTTTTGTGCTACAACAGAGCTGAGTAGCTGCGAGAGAAACAGCATGGCCCGGAAAGCCAAAAATATTTGCTATCTAGCCCTTTACAAAGAAAACTTTGCCAATTATTGCATTTGAGAAACAGATCCTGGGGAGGAAGGGTGGGGGAAGGGGGAGGAGGAGAAAGGAGATTTCAAGATAATTTGGTTATGGGCATATTGATGCACTTGACATCGTAACAACTAGTGACAACTAGTGCTCGAATTTCTCTGAGACCGCCCCAAGGCCCATGGCAATCCCTCTTACTGTAGAAGGACTAAGGTTCAGAAAAGAGATTACCCCAGAGCCTAAAACACAAAGAGGTGAAGAGAAATGCTGCAAATTGCAGACATGCGACTGAACTTGAACAGGCAGAAAAATATACCACAAAGTCAACCCGGAAGTACCTTGAAGAGAAGAGGACCTTAACTAGAATATTGTCACAAAGAGCATTGACTGACAGGTCCCGGGAGATTTTCAGACAAGGACTTTGCTGGGTGCAGGGTGAAGGTGGGGGGCAGAGCCTGTGGAACTAGGTAATGAAAAGAGTAGGGGAACAGAAGGAGTCTGAAATGGTGCAGAGATGTTTCACCAAATTATCATTTATTTTTAATTTTGAGAGTGTAAATATATCTTAAAGCAAGTGTCTCTGAAGGCATGCATCCAAATGGATGTGGTCACCTGAAGCAATGCTTCTCAAACTTTAATTTGGTGAAAATGCAGATTCTGAATCAGTAGGGCTGAGGTGGTGACAAGCAGGCTTGCAAGGGATGCTGATGCTGCTGGTCCATGGACCCACACTTTGAGTAGCAAAGGTATAAAATGGGCACACCTAAATTCATTAGAGCTCCTCTTAAAGATTCACGGTGAGAGCCAGGTTATTGGGCACACTGGAAAGTCTTTTTTTTTTCTATTCTATGCAGACCTCCTTATCCATAACAGCATTGACTGGCTTGGTGAATTTTTCTGTGCTCTAAAAACTGTACAGGTAATCCCAAAGAATCACATTCTCTCAAAGAACAAAGATTTGCTGCCATCAAGAATATTCCAACTAATATGCTACAGCCTCAGAATGTAATCACAGCAATGGAATTCCAAAAAAAAGTTCAAGCAGCAATAACATCATTAAAAAAGAGTACATATTGTAACATAAACAATCATCGTTTGGATTTTTAGGCTGGGAGTGTTTTCAAAATACAAATAGTGTAACTCTGGGGTCACGTCCCACATGGTATATGGTGACTTGGCATGCCCTTATCATTTTTCCTCCAGGTTTGAATTTTTGGATAGGACACTTGCCTAAAACCCAGGTGCCAAGAAATCTCATAACAGTTTACAAGAGCCACGAATTTGGTTGCAGGAGTAGAAGGTTTAACTGTCCCAGAAAGCTATCAACCCATCTAATTCCCTTACATTTTCAGCCACAGAAAACATGGAAAGATGGTTTGCTCGTTTTAGCAGCATTTTCAACCACACAACCCTAGCTCTTTTAAACTTTAATTACTGGTTTTCCCCTGCCAAGATAAACATGGTCTCCTGCATCCTGTATATGCCAAGGAATGTTTCCAGGCATGCTGCATTTTCAAACTGCACCTAGAATCTCCTAAGTATAGCGCTTGGTCCCACACAACTTTCAAACTAATGAAATTGTACAGGCCATACGAGAAAAGTACAAAGGCTGATTGTCAAGGGTGCAAAATGCCTACAGTCTTTCCAAGGCATCTCATTCTTTTTCATGGAATATGTTTTCATCATCACATATTCTCCCTGGGTACCTTATTCTCACCAAGAGTTGTTAAAATAATTGAATCACTATCCTTTTCAGATGTTGGAAGAAAACTTGTTTTCCTTCATATCAACTTCTAAATCTAATGGGAAAGGTCAAGTTAAAATTTTATCCCACCAGAGTCACGGGATTAGAAAGGAATTGAAGAATATCATTAAAGGTGCATTTAAAAAAATGAATTTGTATTTTGTGAGTTAAATTTCATGACTCATCCAGGCAAAATTGACAAAAATCAAATGGAAAGAAATTCCAGCACGATTTTGATCACAGTGCAAGTCTTTCCTCGCAAAATAAATGAAAGTATCTGACTATGAATTCATAAACACTCATTTTGCTAAATGTAATGCATAAAAACAATGTTTGCCCGGTGCAACCGAACCCTCCCGCCACTCGAAGCCAGTTTATACCCACTTCGCATTCTACAGTACGCACTGAGTACTTGCATGTATTTATTTACTTAGGCTGCTAAAGAAAAGGCTTCCTCTATTTGCATATTTAATAGAAAGTAAGGATGCACCCCCTCCAACACAAGCAAACAGCCCTCCCTCCACCTGCATCCTGACAAGGTCTGACAGAATGAAGCACGAAGACATTTCCCTGCACTTGCCCAGTTCCCTGGCTTCCAGCGCCCCACTTACCTAGAAAGAGGACGGTGCCCAGCACCAGGGTGCTACCGATGAACACCACCAGGGCAATTCGAGTGCCTCTGTTGGCCACTTTCCCAGTCTCCATGCTGCTCCCCGTTTCTGCTTCCATCGGGAAGGATGCGGAGGCCACGCCAGGAAAGAGTCACCGTTTGTGGTTTGTTGGCTGGTCTCAAGAATCTGTTAGGTGTTGACATCCAAAGTACTCTTGCTCGTCTACTAATGGGCAGCTTTAAAAAGTCCCATCAGGAAATATCCCCTCGCCACCCCTTCTCAAATAGTTCTTCACAAATGAAGTAAAAGGAACCCAAAATATTGGTTGCCTTGGCTGTGCCCCTGACCAGACAAAACAAACACTGGTTGCTTTATCTTGGTGTGCTCCCCCCAGCAAAGTCCCTCTCAAACGATAGTTTGGCAGGCTCTTCTCTCAGGCGTTCCGGGTGTACATGTTTTACTGTGTTGCTGAACAGATGTTTTAGCTATTTAAATGTATAGTCACTTGGGGAGGAAAAAACAATTGTCTTTATCAAAACTGGATTCTCATCAAATGCCCCCTGACCATGATAAGTTAAGTGGCAAGGATTCTCCGGACCCACTTCCAGATCGCAAGGAATCATGTAATTCTTTTTGCAATAATCATTCTGCTCGCCTGAATTGTCTTCATCAAAGATAGTCTTTCAGTGAGCAAGTTCCTTTTTAAAGCCTTCTAAGAGTTCCTGGGATATCCTGGAGCATTTTATTTTAGGAACTTTGTGTATGACACCATGTGCCAAAAATCAGAGTCATAGTCCGGTGCAGTGCAAAGTAGCAATTAAGACAACCTACAGAGGCTGACGGTTTGGACTGGAACTTTTTATTTTAAGGAGGAAGGAAAAAAAGCATGACCTGTCTGCAGTGCTAAGAATTGTACAAAAGACAGGTAAGTTTTCACATGAAGCATATTAGCAACCAAGAAAAATACGGTAAAAGATTTTTGTACCCTGCATGGTTTGATGAAAAGTGTCCCCTGTGTATTTTGTCCTCTAGTCGCACGGAGGCAGCCATTGGTTACTACATTGTTGTGTTTACATAAAGTAGCCATTTCGGCAGATTCCCCAGGATGAAGTCAAAGGCAGTTGGTTTCATTGGGAAGACTGATTAATGGCTGGATCTCTGATTTCTTTTATTAATTAAGCTAAAGTTTTAAGTTACAAAAATCTGCTTTCTTCCTGGGAAAGGGTAACGAATATTCCAATGCTTTTGAAATGATATACATTTATAACCTGATAACAGAGATGGGTACAAGTACGTTTACAGTTGTGTGTGCACAAGAAACAGAATTTATTCTTGGATTACTTATTTCCTAATTATTGCACTGTCTATTATTATTATTAAGCCACTTTTCCCACCCTTGTATATAGATATCATTAATTCACAACGCAATTATTACTTACCTGTTCTTGTTTTCCTGGAGGTCATAAGAAAGCGGGACTGGGCAGTGGAGAACTCAGCTACATTTAAAAACCAGGGGAGCATTTTCCTCATACCAAATTTGTGCCCATGGGTCTGGAGGTCCCATCAGAGCTCAGCAGACACTGATGAGCCTGGAATAATGTGGCCCCGTGTTCATGGTCTTATTTGGCTTATCCCGGTCAGGCGTCAGGCTTTAGACCCTTAGTTAGCATAGGATCCTCCCAAGATTTTAAACTTCTTTTATCACATCCTACCTTCTTACTTTCTGCTCAGTTCCTGTTGCCTCAAAGTCAGAAGAGCCTAACCCTTGTCCAAGTTATGACATCATAGCATGTACAGATACTATGTGCTCATTAGCTGTTGATATCTCTTTTTGGTTATTCTATAACATCCTAGCAGGCCTTAGTTTCCTAGGTTGTTCTCCCAAAAGCTTTTGGATTTCACTCTATAATACCTCTTAGACTGTGAGTTCCATGAGGTCGAGGATCATGCCCATCAAGTTCAGTGCTGCAGCTCCAGCATCTACAATTCCTTGCCCATAACAGCAAAGGGAGAAATAAGAGCAATGACTATCATCCAAGTTAGTCCTGGCTATCTGTTCTTAAAAAGAAGCTTCAGGAACCTCAGCTGCTAGTGGCTGGGGATTTTCAGCCTCCTAGTTCCTTTTAAATGCTCAAATGATAATGATGGGTCACATGGGCATAGCGCTTTCATATTCCCTGTTAACCTCAGGGCAAACCCATATACTTGACAATGAGGGTATTTTTATCTCTGGTTTACAAATGAAAACACTGGGGCCCAAGGACCCAGAAAATGGAAAACTGGTGAGAAGGATCACTGCCACACATATGCTCCAAACCTCCCCACACATTTTGGGTGCAGACTGACATGCAATGGTGGCCATGGGCTGCCAGCTGGCATAGCCTTTACCATCCTTAGTCTGGCAATTTCTCCGCAGGTGAGGGCACCTGGGGCTTACCCTGATGCACCCCTATCCATCCCTTATCAACATGCATTCTTTTTTTCCCAAAGATTTTATTTATTTATTTTTAAAGACAGGGAAGGGAAGGAGAAAGAGAAGGAAACAGCATGTGTGGTTGCCTCTTGTGCACCCCCTACTGGGGACCTGGGCAGCAACCCGGGCATGTGCTCTGACTGGGAACCAAACCCGTGACCCCTCGGTTCACAGGCAGGTACCTCAATCCACTGAGCCACACCAGCCAGGGGCAACATGAACTCATTCCCAAACATTCAGCTACTAAGTGAAAAACCAAAAACCAAAAAAAAAAAAAAAATAGTTTCCATAATTATAACAGAAAAAGTATAATGCATTCCGTCCCAAACCAAGATACACAAATGCAGATAGAAAAATGTACTAATCGAATGATGAAAACAACTCTATAAAAATTATTCACAGCTTTCAAAATACTGAAAATAATTTGTATTGATATGATATAATATAATGAAGACTTATTTTACTCACCACAGGAATAAAAGAAGACTTGAGAAGGGGTGGGAAATGGTAGAAGAAAGGGTATGGGTGAATCATTCATTGTAAAGTGCATTCTTCATTCTGTGCTGTTGTCCACATTAATTTCCAACCTTTTAGGAGATGATGATTATCTTGTATTCAAACTGCTTTTAAAAATAAAGTTGTAAGCCCTGGCTGGTGTGGCTCAGTAGATTGAGCACGGGCCTGAAAGCCAAAGGGTTGCCAGTTTGATTCCCAGTCAGGGCACATGCCTGGATTGGTGCCAGGTCCCCAGTAGGGGGCGTGTGAGAGGCAACCACAAAGGGATATTTCTCTCCCTCTCTTTCACCCTCCCTTCCCCTCTGTCTAAAAATAAATAAATAAAATCTTTAAAAAAAAAATAAATAAAGTTGTAGCACAGAAAAAAATCCTCCTAGGGAAAAATAGAGAAGTCCAAATACAGAAATAATGTGTGCCCATAAAAGATGAAAGCAAGGGTCTGCATACTATGGCACATGGGACCAAACTTAGCCCACTGCCTATTTTTGTAAATAAAATTATATTGGAACAAACTCATGCCCATTTGTTTACATACTGTTTATCACTGCTTTCATGCTACAAGGTCAGAGTTGAGTTGTTTTGCAACACATATAGTATGGTCTGTGATGCTTAGAATATTTACTCTCTGGCCCTTTACAAAAAGGTTTACCACTCTGCGCCACAAAAGAAATCATCAACAAAATGAAAAGGGAACCCACTGAATGGAAGAACATATTTGCCAGCAATACATCGGATAAAGGGTTAATTTCCAAAATATGTAAAGAACTTACACAACTCAACACCAGGAAGGCAAACAACCCAATCAGGAAATGGGCAAAGGACCTGAATGCACACTTCTCCAAGGAGGGCATACAAATGGCCAACAGACATATGAAAAGATGTTCGATGTCATAAATCATCAGAGAGATGCAAATTAAAACCACAAAGATATATCACCTCACACCAGTCAGAATGGCCATTATCAATAAATCAACAAACAAGTGCTGGTGAGGATGTGGCCAAAAGGGAACCCTAGTGCGCTATTGGTGGGAATGCTGACTGGTGGTGCAGCCACTGTGGAAAGCAGTCTGGAAAGAAACTAAAGATGGAACTGCCTTTTGACCCAGCAATTCCACTGCAGGGGTTATACCCTAAGAATCCTGAAACACGAATGGGAAACAATATATGCACCCCTGTGTTCACTGCACCGTTATTACAGTAACCAAGCTCTGGAAACAGCCCAAGTACCCATCAGCAGATGAGTGGATAAAAAAGCAATGGTACACTTACACAATGGAATACCATGCAGCTGTAAAAAAAGAAAGAACTCTTACCCTTTGCAACAGCATGGTTGGACCTGGGGATTACTACACTAAGCAAAATAAGCCAGTCAGAGAAAGAGAAATACCATATGATGTCACTTATACGTGGCATCTAATGAACAGAATGAACTGACGAACAAAATAAAACCAGAGTCATGGAAACATGGAACAGACTAACAGATATCAGAGGTGGGGGGTGTGGGGGACTGGAAGAGAGTAGCCAAAGAAAATATATGATATACGCATAGCCCGTGGACACAGACAACAATGTGGGGAAGGCAGGGGTGGAGGGGGCTGGGTGGAGGGGGGCAAAGGTGAGGAAAATGGGGGACATGTATAGTAGTCTGAACAATTAAAAAAAAAAGATTTACTGACCCCTGGACTAAAGAGTAGTAGATAATGCTGACTGTTCACCCCACCTACGTGGTGCACATAATCAAAACAAAGTACTCATTCACATTTGACCTGCTTCTCAATAGCATTCCATTCAGTGTTCTCCAAAAACAAGCCGTTGTGTCAGGGAAATTGGTCGATATGTTTTTGCCTGAAACTACAACATATGATATAGTGTGTTTTGGGGATAAAAGGTCATTATGCGGGGATAAATAAGGGGAGTTGTCCAAAATTTTATAATTTCTCAAGAGCTATGAAAACTAGTTAACCGAAGTCACTATACATATAGATCTGATAAGAATCTTGCCTGTACCCACCCAACTGTTTCAATGAAGAGCTGCCAGGACTATCTTGAGCCTTAACTGGAATCAATCAATGCATCAATAGAGGTTTCTTAATATTTCTGTTTCCTCACCCCGTGCAAGGTCCTGTGAGGGAAAATGAGGAAGCCGTGCCAGAGATTCTGGACTAGTAAACTGGGCTCAGTCATGAGCATATGCAAAAACCCTTAGCAACTTAATTACAGAACACTAAAAGCCAGTAAGTATCCAGAGAAATAGAAAGCCCTGAGCAGTGGATTTGCTGGGAAGACTTCCAGAAGGAGAACCTGCAAGAATGGACAGTTTGCTTCTAGGTCCAGGCCCACCCTGAGATGGGAGTTGCCTGACCATTTGTGTCTCTCCCTGCAGGACTCTTGGGTAAGATTATTTATTCGGAGATAACTAAATCCTGCAACCTCAATGCAACTTCAGTGGCTGAGATGACAACTGACGCCGAGTCTTTATGGGAGACAAGCGTGCATCTGGACATTATTTGGACGTGCGGGGTCTTCTGTTTCAGGCAGTAAAATCCCATGTGGGCCACAATTTCAGTGAGAAAGAAGGAAATGATTCAAATCCTGAAAAATGTATTCATCCATCCCCTGGAAGGAGGAGGGAGAGAGAGAAGAGAGGAGCGGGAGAGGAAAGCTAAACGTTGAAAACTCAGAGCTGGGGGTGTAGCGGGAGTCTGATTCGTTGGCAGGTCCTACAGACTAGGGAGGCTTGAAGTCCCAGGCCTTTCGCTAATGAGACTCATTACCCATATTATATCGATGTTTTTAAATATCTTTCTATCTCCGTTTACAGATGAGGAAACTAAAATTTGGAACTGTTAAATGATTTGCCCAAGGTCACACAGCAGGTATTTGTCTTAAGGCCTGAGGGGTTTCCAATTCCAATTCCAACCTCTTTTCTCTCTGCCATGTTACTTGATAAATTTGCTTATCTACCTCAGGTAATTAGTGAAGGTAGGTATAGCATGTCAAAATGACACTTGAGCCAAGGAAAAGCGATAAACTATGCTTCCTCTAATTTTCTTGTTGAAAAGACTAATTATCAAGTTTCATTTCCTGAACAGGAACAGCCGCCATCATTTAATATGGGGGGGGGAAGATTTTCAGTTCGGGAACAAAAATAGCAATACACAAAATATCTCTTGATTTGAACATTACAAAGAGCGTATACATTTGAGAGGCTATTATATTGATCTGTGTATTGTACTTGTTCATTTCCAAGCCTGAAGGGGGATATTATTCCTTGATAGTCTCATGTCCTTGGCCACACAGCTACTGTCTCTTCAGCATGCACTCAACTGTATGTGTATTATCATGAGTCCTTATAGCAAGCAGTCCTATGACACAGGAATCTTTTACCATGTTGCACAGCTAAGGACCCTGAAGCTGGCAGAGGATAAGAAATAGTCCCAAGGTCACACGATGGGTAAATGACAGAGTCCAGTTGGAACTCAAATCTATCTGACTCCTGTTTCAAAATGTCCCTGGACTTTGTTTTCATCAGGTATGGTAAGAGGACAGACAGAGAGACAGCCTTTGAAAGAAGAGTTTATTACTCACAGTTTTCAAGAGGAAGCTGCATGCCCTGCAGCGCCACGTGCAGAAGCACTAGAGCCAATCAGATGGCAGGAGTGAGGGGAAAGCACGCGCAGAAAGAAGCCTGTACAGAGGTTTTCCGGGGGAAGAAATGGGTAAGGCAGGGTAAGCAGCTGAGCAGGCTCAGGGTTGAAGAGTCTGAGTAATTTCAACAGGCTCTGGTCTATATAGTGGTCTCTAGTTGTCCAGTACCTGGCCCTGGGGTAATTTAGGGCAGGGGGTTAGTGACCTGGCCTGCAGGAGCCTGATGAAAGGAGGTGGGTGACAGAGTATGGATTTGGGATTGCTTGGTTTGCATTTCAAAGTCATTTCAAGTCGTTTACTATCTCTAGGGACTAGCTAACTGGGGGCGGGGGGTGGGGGGGGAGGGTGGGCAGGAGCAGGCAGGGTGGCCCCTCCCTGGATCCACAGGCCCCCAAGATGTCAAAAAAATCACAAAATCTAACAAATAAAAAACATGATTAATAAAGCTCCAAAACCTCTAAGAAAGACCTTTTCCAAAGCATTCCACTGCTTAACACTTTTTAAAATGTTTTAACTATTCATCCAACTAGTGCTTACGTGCTACATCCTCAAACTGATCAGACCCACCCTGACCCCTCAGTTAGGCTAGAAACCTATAGAACTTTATGCCTTTGATTAATTATAGCTATTTGTTCAAGGATGGCTTACTCAGACATTTATGAAAGCAAGAGGCATAGAAAGAAGTGGTTCTCAAATTTGAGTGGTCAGGCATCAGAATCCTCTGGGGGCTGGTTAAAACACAGATTTCTGGGCTCTATTCCGCTGAAGTCTGATCCAGCAGGTCTAGCATGGTTTGACATTTGCATTTCTAACAAGCGTGCACGTGATGCCAGTGCTGTTGGTCCAAGAACCACATTTTGAGAACCAGTGGCTTCGAGAAACCATTGAGTCTTTTGGTGATGTAGCAATGGGAGCTGAAGAACTAACAAAAACTAAACAGTAAACTCATATCATGAAAATATGGATTTGGGATTGCGTGGTTTGCATTTCAAAGTCATTTCAAGTTGTTTACTATCTCTAGGGGGATGCTAAATATTTAACATCCGGTATGGCATGGTACTGACCAGGGGACTGGTAGGACTAGTTTCAGTGGCCACTTAGATTCTACCCTGATCATCTCTGTAGAAATTTGTTCCATTACATTACAGATATGTTGAGGGAAGGCATTTACTACATCACGTCAATTTAAGAGGGACTTTTTTTGAAGCTTTAATAGCTCTACAAATTACCGGCTGGCAGCATAGCATAATTTGACCGGATGTTTCTCTCTTAATGGTACATAGTATCGTGGTACATCTTATAATCAGCCATAGCTTCGATTCAATGAAATAAGTTTTTCTCCTCTGCATCCACGTCTCCTTGTACAATACTGAGTGTGTAGAATATGTTTTTGCTCTTGGCCCTAACTCTGACCTTCCAGCATGTTGAACGTCACGGGCAAACCTTGCCAGCTGAGCTCCTGCTCGATTCTGTCAGTGGGAGGTATTAGCCTGCTTTGCTTTTCCTTCACTGCTCCCGCTTTTATCTGGAGCTCGGGCGGGCAAGTGTGGGCTCCTACAAGAGGAGAGCCGGACATGACAGCAGCAGAGGCATTCGGCTGCCAGTGACCGCAGACTCCAGGAGCAGCAACGGGACTATGGCTCCTGGGGTCCCGCTCAGCGGCAGCCGCTGCTGCAGGGGAAGTGTGCTGAGGACGCAGGATCAACAGTTCCCCTCCCTTTGTGACTCCAGCCTGAAGAGCAAGCAGTAGCAGCTTTCCACCGTTACTGACCTTAAGTAACACCATCCCCTCTTTGCTCCTTCTGTCCTTCCAGTACCTTCAGCCAATTCGCTGCAGCAAACACGCTCCCTTTGAAATACCTACAGCGGCTTCTGCCTGAACCCTGACAGCTCCAGCTCCCTTCTGTAACTCGTGCTGGCGACATTCAGGTCGATGTGCATCGCCATGCTGCCAGGCACTACAGCACAGCAGTGACAGTGGTTAATTGCATGGGATCCACGACTGAACTCCCTGAGTTGGATTCCGAGCACTCACTGCCACTTACTCCTATGCGACCTTGAGAAATGTGCTTAATCTCTCCCGGTCTCAGTGTTGTCATCTGACAAATAAAGATAACAATAGTGTCTACCTTAGAGCTATAAGATGAAAGGTTTAAAATGGTGCCTGAAGAAATGTTAGGCATGATTATTGCCGGGCTTCTTAATATTGCATATATTTTATCACCCACGAACATACCCATGGATGCCTTCTATTGTGCTTTTTTAATTCTTATTCGGAGCTGTGTATACCTCTGGGAAGTATTCAGTGCAGATTTGCTGGAGGACAAAAGGAGGAAGGGAGGGAGAAAGAATGGAATGGAAAAGAAAGGAGGGGAAAGGTAAGGGATGAAAAGGAGATCGGAGGGGAGGGAAGGGGAGACTGGAAAAGGGGAAGAAACGGGAGCGGGCCAATGCAGTGGGAAGTATTGAGGGTTCAAGGCAGCAGATACTTCCCAAGAGGCACAGAATTATTTAACAGTTTAAGAATCAGCATAGCCCTACGTTTGCTTACCTGCAGAACATCAGCCTAGCTCCCTTCCTCACCCCTTATTTTTTCCTGTCTTTTAGATCTTCTGGTATCCAAGTGGATTTTTTTTTTATTTTTCAACTGCAGTTTCCATTCAATACTATTCCGGAGTCATTTCACATGTACACCAAAGTGGTTAGAAAAGCATTACTTTACAGCGTGGTACCCTGGATGTCTCAGTCATCTATTATCTTAAAGTCACGCCAACTCCCACTCTTCCCCAACACAGATTAACTCTGCCAAACGCATTGCCGGTGGTTTTCTCTCTGCCTGGAAGGTACATTACAATGGTGTCCGTCGTTCACATCCAGAATACATACAGGACATGTCCAAAGCAGTAAGACAGATGGAAAAAGTGGACCCAAGACTAAAAGGGACACTTCAAAAAGGTTATCTAAGTGCCCAATGAACCTACATAAAGGGGCTTGACTTCATTACTCATTAAGAAAATGCAGCCTTGGCCAGGTTGCTCAGTTTGTTGGAGCATCATCTGGTACACCAGGTTTCAGGTTCGATCCCCAAACAAAGCACATACCTAGGTTGTGGGTTCAATCCCCGGTTGGGGCGTGTATGGGAAGCAAAGGGTCCATTTCTCTCTCACATATCTCTCTCTTTCTTTCTCTCTCCCTTTGTCTCTCTCTCTCTCTCCCCCTCTCAAATTAATGGATATATCCTCAGGTACAGATTTAAAAAATAAGAAACAGCCTTGGCTGATGTGGCTCAGTGGATTGAGTGCCGGCCTGCAAAGCAAAGGGTCGCCAGTTCAATTCCCAGTCAGGGCACATGCCTGGGTTACAGGCCTGGTCCCCGGTGGGGGGCATGCAGGAGGCAACCACACATTGCTCTTTCTCTCCCTCTCTCTCTTCCTTCCCCTCTGTCTAAAAATAAATAAATGAATAAATACATAAATAATCCTTTTTAAAAAAAGAAACAAAAATTTAAAAAAGAAAGTGCAAATTAAAACCACAACAATGTCCCCTCTTCTCTGGTTCCTTCTCTTGCTCTTCAATGTAGACCCAGGTCATCCTCCAATCCTAGTTGGTTGTGTTCGTATTGGCAGTAAGAACAGTGAGGTATGGACATACACCTGTCTGTTTTCTCCTGTCTCTGAGTCACTTGAGGGCCGGGACCATGATTTGGATGTCTTTATGCCCCCAGGACGTGACAGAGCAGGCACTTAACATCTTATGATGGATGCCACTGGAATCCCAGTGAGACGACAGAAGTGAGCCTGAAAAGACTAGGTTCAGAACATGAGTTTGCAGCCAGAATGAAGAGAAAAGGCTAGAGGCAGAGGGCTGACAACGGGCCCTTTCTCTGAAGTTATTGGACATGATCAAGGACAAGAAGGAAATCATTTCTTTCAAGGTCGTAGCTGAGGAGTCTTGCTTGTACCTTCTCTGCCATAATAACTCACCACTGGATTCCTTAATGTCAAGTGCCTTCTGGATACATTGAGCCTGGCTTTTATCAATTAAAGACATATCCCTATTCTCTAGAACTTTCTGCCAAGGCAATATTTAGTGGAAAAGAAAAAACAAAAAGGATGAATGGGCATTAAGTAGGGCATCTTATACAAATGAAGGAAGGGAACTAAGGCAGTTTTTTTGGCTTCTTCCCAGCCATCCTCGGATAAGAGAGTCAAATCAGAACTGGATGCCGTGGCCTGAGCTGCCCATGAAATGGCAAGATCTGAATGATACGCCAGTCTCGATTTCAGGATGAAAGAGAGGGTCCAGCAGGCACTGTTGACCCATCTGTGTACCCTCAGGCCAGCTTATTGATGGAGAAGATGGCTCAGGGGGCTCAGGTGGTCTCAGCTCTGAACACCAAGCAAGTGGCCAGGTGGCCACCGTCTTTCATACATTTAAATCTACTTAAGGAATAGGCAGTGTTCCTTTTTTACTGTCAGATTTTCACATTTCCATGGGTTATTTTCAGTTTTATAATGCACTTGAAAGTTTTAGACTCTAAAAAGAGTTTGTTTGAGCCCTGGCTGGTGAGGCTCAGTGAAGTGCTGGCCTGCGAAGCAAAGGGTCACTGCTTCAATTCCCTGGCAGGGCACATGCCTGGGTCGTGGGCCAGGTCCCCAGTATGGGGCACACAAGAGACAACCACACATTGATGTTTCTCTCCCTCTTTCCCTTCCTCCCCATCCCTCTAAAAATAAGATCTTTTTTAAAGAGCTTGTTTGAGACACTATAACATTTGCCATTATTCCTCCCTCCAAACATAGCTAAATGAGTACTCACTGTCCATATTTTTTAAAATATAATTCCTCAGGCCCACTCCTACACAATGGGGCCTAAGACCAGAGTACAAATGAACGTCCATCCACATAGCATTTAAAGCTGTAAATCAGGCTACAAATGTTAAATGAAATACATTCTATCCTGCTAACTTGAAAATATACTTCATATGAACCTGGAAAACCAGGTTCCGATTCAGAATTCTCAGCCTCTGTGAAGGTCCATGCAGAAACATGTTACCACAGGACGCTCAGCCCACTCCCTTCTCTCTGCTCACACCCCTACCACCAGCAGCACCTTCACCGTTTACCAGCCCCTAGACCTTGAGCAAAGTCTTGCATCAGGTTCATGTGATAACAAACTGAGAAAGAGACCCCCATGGGCCCTGGAAATGGGCTCTGAGCAGTTTGGGCAGGAAATTTCAAGTCTCAGGAATCCACAGACTATTCTAGAAGGGGAAGCAGGCACCTCTCTTGGCACCGCAGAGCGCTGGCCCTGCGGTGAGGGACAGAGCGAGAGGAGAGCCAGAGGGAAGTCGTCTGCAACCAGGACCCAGGGCTAAGGGCCAGACAGGAGTCCTCATCACACAGCTTACAATGGTAATCCTTTTGCATCAAACCTAGTCAGATGGATTTAAATTACAATAATTGTTAAGACTTTATTTATTTTTAGAGAGAGGGGAAGGGAGGGAGGAAGCGTGGGAGAGAAGCATCCATGTGAGACAGAAACATTGATCTGTTGCCTTTCGTCCATGTCCTAACTGGGTACTGAATCCGCAACCCAGGCATGTGCCCTGACTGGGAATCAAACTGGAGACATTTTGGTTTGTGGGATGATGCTCAACCCACTGAGCCACATTCGCCGGGGCTACAGAAATTTTGTTTAAGCAGAGAAAGATAAAATTCAGGTGTCGGGGGTGAGCTACCTACTGCAATTGAGAGCCTTGACAGCTAAAGCAAAAGGGAAAAGACCTCATTAAGGTATTCTTAAAGTAACTTATGCAAGTTCATTTGTTTAAGGAGGCAATGTTTTTCAACGTGTAGAATTCCAGGAATATTGTATTGTATTGTGTTAGTATTATATAAAATTCATCAGGTCATATATGAGTTTCAAAAATATAATACATTACAGAAGCAGAAAAGGAGGTAATAAATACTACATTACACAATAGGCTGCTTCATTGATATTATTGGCCATGGGGAGTTGACTGCTCATCTCAAGGACTAAGCATTTTAACTGTAATAACTCCAAATCATATCCACTCAGATGATCAATTCTGTTTAATCACTGATGTCCCTGTAATGGTGAAAAGGCTGGATTATTTTCATTTGAAGCTAGCACACCAAGTCCCATGGTATGGTATAATTAAGAACAACTGTTTACTTTCCTTAAATTCAACACCCCTCACCCCCACCTCAAAAGCTAGACATTAAAGTACTAAATATAATGATCTTGGTAAACCAAATTGCTATGTTCCTGGCAGCCCTTCCCTGCTGTTTCCCTTAAACATTTCTATCTGAAATGATGAATAAAAAAAGAAAAAGAAGAAACCTGGAAAATATACAGCTACCCCTTCACTGTATCTCCCACCTAACCATCAAAGTTTCCGTTTGAGTGCTTCAAAACACTCAGTCCCTCTTTTCTCGGTCCCTTTTTGGCCATTTTAGATTGTTACTTGCATTGTTGCAATTGTCCGTGGGGCACACATGCAGGATCATGGGAACCCAGCCCACTATTCTATGTCTGTGAGTTAGTCTCCCCAAGGAGATTGGGGGGTGTTTTTGAGGGCCTTCCATTCACATCTTGGTTCACTCAGTCCCTTTGCCGGGGCCTAATGCATAGAAAATATTCTTCATGTTACTGAATAAGTAAATGATCACCTTGTTGCCTTCATGAAGTACATAGTATTGAGTTACTCTGGCACACAGGATATCAGAATGAAATAAACAAATGGGACTACATCAAACTAAAAAGGTTTTGCATTACAAATATCTGCCAGGAGAAGATATTTGCAAATGATATTTCTGATAAGGGGTTAGTATCCAAAATATAGAAAGAACTAGTAAAGCTCAACAACAACAAAAAACAGCCTTATTAAATTATGGGCCCTGGCCAGAGTGACTCAGTTGGTTGGGTGCCGTCCTATAAACTGAAAGGTTGCTGGTTCAATCCCCAGTCAGGGCACATGCCTGAGTCAGTCCCCAGTCAGAGCGCAAGCAGGAGGCAACGGATCGATGTTTCTCTCTCACATCAATGTTTCTCTCCCTCTCTATTTCCCTCCCTTCCCCTCGCTCTGGATCAATAAAAAGAAAAAAAAATTAAAACAGGTAGAGGATCTGAATAGAGATTTTTCCAAGGAAGACATAGAGACAGCCAACAGGCCACATGTAAAGATGCTGGCTGTCACTTACCATCAAGGAAATGCAAATCAAAACCACAAGGAGTTATCAGCTCACACCTGTCATAATGGTTCTCATCAATAAGTCAACAAACAACAAGTGCTGCAGAGGTTGTGGGGAAAAGGGATCCCTTGTACACTGTTGGTGGGAGCATAAATTGGTGCAGCCACTTTGGAAAACAGTGTGGAAGCTCTTCAGAAAAAATCATAATAGAACTACCATATGATCCAGCAATCCCTCTTCTGGGTATTTATCCCAAAAGTATGAAAACATAAATTCAAAAAGATACATGTGCCCCTATGCTCAGTGGAGCATTATTTACAATAGTCAAGATAGAGAAACAACTTGAGTGCCCCTTGGCAGGTGAATGGATAGGAAGACGTGGTGCATATCTACAATGGGATCCTACTCGGCCAGAAGACAAGATGATATACTGCCATTCGTGGCAGCACGGATGGACCTTGCGGGTATTATGCTAAGTGAAATGAATCAGACGGAAAAGGACAAATACTGAATGATTCCACACATATACAGAATGCAAAACAAAAAGGTACAGATGAACAAACAAAACAGAAACAAACTCATAGATACATACAATAGATTGGTGGTTATCAGAGGGGAAAGGGCGTGGGGAGGGGAAGGTAAAATGGGTAAAGGGAGTGAGACCTATGGGGATGGATGGAAACTAGGTTTTTGGCGGTGAGCACGCTCCACTGTGTACAGATATCAAATTTCAATGTTGTATAACTGAAAATTATATAATGTTATTAACCACTGTTACCTCAACTAAAAATTAAAAAACAAGTAATGTCTACCACATTTGATAAGATATTTGATTGACAGCATCTTCGGCAATTTGTTACAATGCAGTTGTTTAGTCTTTCATACCTGATCCCACATAACTGTTAATTCAAATGTTTAAATTTAATATTTAAAGATAAATGACATAGTGGGACACCAGAAACAATCTCATTTAAATTGCGATCACCCTTTTCCTTTTTGTAATGTTAGAAGGTAAAAGTACAGGGGTCCGGCACAAATAACATCCCTTTTTTATTACAAACTCTTTTATTACAAAATCACAAGCATGTCATTCTGTAATATAACAATATCACACTCAGGCACACCACATGACATTTTTACGTGAAATGTTCAAATGAAAACTATAAATTATTACACCCATATCACTACCCTACCAACCACATTCAAGCAGGCATCACTTCTGCTGGACCCTGTATAATCAATCCACTGACATTCTGTGGCCATCTGTACATCTTTTTTAAAGTACATTTCTGGCACACAGCCCCCATTCACTATCACCTTCTCCAAGTGCAAAGAAATCTGTTGCCCCAGAAACAGGCCCATGAATAAATGAATAACTTAATGTCGAACAACAAATGCGTTTCCAATCATTGGGGAACGAATGGACAATTTAATCAAGGGTATTGGGACAAGTGGTGATCACATGGGAAGAAACTTCCCTTATAGCCAAAAACAAAAATGAAAAACAAAACAAAACAAAACAAAACAAAACCCTTCCTCACATCCTACCAAATAAAAGGGGGTAGGAGGGAATGCCAGATAAGTGAAAGACCTAATTCTGAAAAGTAAAAGTGTAAAATACTGAAAAAAAAAACTAATTTAAGGGAAAAATTAGGCAAGGAAAAGGTTTCTAAAATGGACACAATAAATACAAACCATACAGGAAGCAGACTGACAGATCTGACTATATTTAAATTAAAAACTCATGTGCATCCAAAAATACCATTAATAAATGAAAAGACAAAGCACAGCCAAAGCTAGTCTCCTGATGGTTATAAAATATAATTAAAACAAAATGCTTCTAAAAAAGATTTCAAACAGGCAGTCTGGGAGTAGATACTTGTAACGAGTAAGCAACACAGGATTACTCTCCTGAAGACATGCACACAATAGATCAATTAGGAAACAAAAGCCCAACAGGCAATGGACAGAAGACAGGCATTTTTCCAAACAGGAACAGTGGCTGGCCAAGTAACTCAGAAAAAATGCGCCCAACCTCATTGGTAATCAGGTGAATGAAAATATAAACCACAAGAAATTACCATTTCACACCCCCAGACAGGCAAACATTTTAAAGTCTAACAAAGCCAAGGATTGGCAATGAAGCAACTTCAGCTCTCATGCCCTGATTATAAGGGTATAAACTGGTACACCACTTTGGGAAGCAATCTGGCAACATCTAATAAAGCTGAAGCCTAGAGAAGCAAACATGTGGGAAGGTACTGGGAAGAGCTGGGGGGTGTTTGTTTTTAATGAGTCTACAAGGAGGTGGCTATTTCTAAAGGAAATGCAAATTAAGGCCTGGAGTCAAGGAGTGTGGGTAGCAGATAAGAAAAAGGATACATACAGTTGTAGGTCGTCCGCCTCGAATACACTTTGCCAAGTGCCCTTCTAACTTCTGACAGCTTTTGTTTATTAGCCCTTCACATGCAGTGACGTTTTAAAGGGGTGGTTTTTTAAAGGAGCTCTTTGGTGCATAACAAAAACCTACAGTTATGAGAACATTTTCCAACTTCTGCACTGTTTGTTTTTTTTTTTTCTTCCTGGTAGCATTTATTGGAGCGTTCTTTTTCTTCCGGGAAGATGTTGACATTAGTCTTAAATTTGGAAAGGCCTGCGGGTTTCAGCTTGGTTAAATGCATTCATTCCATGAAAGAGAAGCTGCCCATCATTTTTTGGTTGTTAATTTCTTCCGCAGGGTTGAGTTAAAACATAAATCATTTACTATTCTTACTGGTGTGCTGAATGGCCTAAGTCCTTTGTACATTGCTAGGTTTTCCATACCCAAACTGCCAGATGTTATCTTTTTCATGATGTATACTTCATAGTATGACTTTGATCATTTATAGTTCATTCTCTCTTTATTGGGTACTAACTGTGTGCCTGGTAAACTCTGACGATGCAAAGCTCAATAAGGGCACAGTCCCTGCTCTTCAAGAGCTTATGTAACATAAAGACCCAACCTTAACCAATTTTAACACGCAAATGGAAAATCACCGAAACCCAACTTACATGAATCCTTCCAGGACATATCAAGAACATCTAACCTTACCCTGGCTAGTGTGGCTCTGTGGATCGAGTGCCAGCCTGTGAACCAAAAGGTCACTGGTTTGATTCCCAGCCAGGGCGCATACCTGGGTTACCAGCCAGGTCCCCAGCAGGGGGTACGTGAGAGGCAACCACACACTGATGTTTCTCTCCCTCTCTCCCTCCCTTCCTCTTTCTCTAAAAATAAATAAAATATTTTAAAGAATTAAAGAAAAGAGCATCTAACCTCTTTACTGCCCCCATCTAATTATCACTTGCTATAGCCAGTTACCTTGAAGACATGTGGAGAAATTGGGGAAAAAATGAACATTTGGGAAGAATTAAACTAGTAGGTTTTTAAAAATTACATAAAGCCAATTCTGTATCATTGTTCTTGGTGAATGCAAAGACTGAAAAGGGCATGGCACTTAACAGCCTTTAGGAACCCACCAGCTGATTTCTTTCACAGGTAGCAGTGACCCTGAATACTAGACAGTCTGGCTGCGCTAGTATAAATTCTGATTTTGAGTAACTCCATTTTGGAACCTGTTACTCGCTGGTAAATAATAACAGATAATGTTGGAGCAGTTACTCTGTGCCAGGCACCAATCTAAGCGTGGATCATATCATTTGTTCCTCATAGTTCTGCTCCTCCGTGTTCGTATGTTGAAATGCTAGCCGCCAAAGTGATGGCATTAGGAGGTGGGGCCCTTGGGAGGTGACTGAGTCAAAAGGGTGCATGGCAGCCCTCAGGAACAGGATTAGTGCCCTTATAAGAGAGACCACAGAGAACTCCCTCGACCCTTCCACCACATAGGCGCAGAGAGAAGACACCATTTATGAAGCAGGAAAAAGGCTCTCACCAGATATAGCACCTACATCTTGGACTTCCAGCCTCCAGAGCTATGAGAAATAAACACCTATTGTGTAGAAGCCACCCATTTATGGTGTTCTGTTGGAGCAGCCCGAAAAGACTAGAACAGAGGTGTCATCATTATCCCTCTTTTACAGACGGACAAACAGAAGGCCAAGATCACAGAGCCAGGAAGTGGCGGAACCAGGATTTGCAGCCAGCGGTCTGAGCCCAGAGCCTGTGCTCAAAACCACTTTTATATCCTGCATCCAATGAAGCAGTATTTGCAGGAGTTGGCATTGTTTGCCCTGTATACTGTAGCATTACTGAGTACTTGTGAAGTGCTATGGACTTTTATGCCTGGGAATTTAGGACGGTTTCTCAAGCCAGCCTCGGTTGCACTGCTAAAAGCAAGGGGAGCAGGAGAACAATGCTGCCTTGTAACTCTTGATTTCTAATTCGGTCTTGTGTCTCAGGGTCCCTAATTACCAAGCGAGCATGTTCAGCAAATGACACCTTTCCTAAGTTTCCAGAACAGAGCTCCTTCCAGGAAGCCACAGACTTTAGCATCTCATACCAATGGAGGCCGCACACGCAATTCAAAGCTCCGTTTTACTTACGAGGTTATCGGCCAGTGCTTTTGGTTACTGCCTTCAGATGTGCACCATCTCTTTGCTAATAGGAGGCCATCTATTGACTGCTCCACTGAAAAGCGAGACACAGGACTCTAAGACTCTGTCTTCTCCCATTTGTCACAATCAAGGTAGACAATCTGTGTTGCTCTCTCTGAATAAGACATTTTCTTCTTTCCTTAAACACCATGAATTCTGAAGAGGGGGCATTAAGTACTTCTTGAATTTTACATCGAGTTCTCAAGTTAAATGTGTTAGATTGAATTACTGTTCCCAATTCTTCATCCCCCTGTCATTCATATCCTGGCTATGGCCTCATTGAGGGAGCGGACTTCCTTGCCTCTCTGCCTCAGGCTCGGCTGTGCAGTGTGCTTTGGCTGATGGGCCAGTGGCAGACATGGCACAGAGAGGGGCTGGAAATGTGCTTGCATCATCGTGCTGGCCTCCTGCACTCCCATCTTTCCGCCTAACAGGTCTCAAGTAGCCCCTGCTCCGAGTAGGTTGAGAGATACGTGAAGCGGACTTAGACCCAACGCACAGCTTGGAGCAAAGCCCAGCAGGGCCAACCCACAGAGAGGTGAAAAATGAATGAACAGTTACTAATCTAAGCTACTTAACTGAGAAGTTGATCTAAGCTATCTAAATGAGAGATTTCAGGTTTGCTTGTTATATATAATATTATCACAATAATAGCTAATAGATAAACCCTCCTCCATCTGCTGTCTATTTTGAAGGCCATCTGTATTCGTTTCCACGGGCTGCTGTAAGAAAGCACCACCAAGTGGGCCGCTTAAACAACAGAAACGTGTTTTCTCACAGTTCTGGAGGCCAGAGGCCCGAGGTCAAGGTGTCAGCAGGGTTGGTTCCTTCGAGGGCTGTGAGGGAGGATCTGTTCCAGGCCTTTGTCCTCAGGCATCTCTTGGCTTGTAGGATGGCGTTCCCCCTGTATATTCACGTTATACGGGTTTCTGAGTCCAAATTTCCTCTTTTGTACCAGTCATATTGGGTAAGGGCCCACCCTACGGAACACTCCTTCTCTTGATCTGCAACGACCCTATTTCTAAATATAGTCACATTCACAGGTACTGGGGGTTGGGACTTCAACATTCTCGGGGGAGGGGGGTGGCAATTCCACCCTAACACTATCCCAGATGTTTTCCCAGTAGGGGAGAAACAAGACTCCGAAAGACCTGATGGCCTTTTGGTTAATGGGAAAATCTAAGAGTTTATCTTTCCACAGAGCTGCAGCACAGATAAATATTAGGTCCTGCTGGCTTCTCCTAAATGTTTGCTGTTCTACAAAGCACTTGTAGTAAATCATCTCCACCCCTCCCCATCCCTTAACTGAAACATGTGTGCCTTCTATAAGCCTTCGCCTTGGCAAGTCTACATTTACTCCTTCGTACTTCTATTTCCAGCAGCCCTGATGGTACCCTGCTACTTTGGGTTGGTGTTTTATGCTGCTTACTTTTTTGCAGCTAAAGACGCCGCCCACGTGTTTTTTCCTCTATACATTGACTTTAACGTATCTCATTGTCTTCTTTGACCCCTTCACAAGCTGCGGCGAAAGCGGCCAAGAACTGCTACTAAAAGCTGTTTTAGTACATTGTCAAAACTGAATCATGAAAACCTCTAATCCTCCTCCTTATTATTCTTTGTACTTGGAATAAATTTGAAAAAGACCCAGGCACAAAATGAAATTTGTTCCAGTTTTACTCTCCACGGAAATAAACAAACTTACCTAAAACCTGTGAGGTCAAAGCACAATCCAGGCTTCAGTAAATTGCATGTTTAGTTGAATCAAAAGCATAATCCACCTTAGCTGGTGTGGCTCAGTGGATTGAATGCCGGCCTGCAAACCTAAGGGGTGGCCAGTTTGATTCCCATTCAGAGCACATGCCTGGGTTGCAGGCCAGGTCCCCAGTAGGGGGCGCTCAAGAGGCAACCACACATTGATGTTTCTCTTCCTCTCTTCCTCCCTCCCTTCCCCTCTCTAAAAATGAATAAAATCTTCTTTTTTAAAAAAAGTATAATCCCTTATCCTTGTGTTTAGAACCTTTTAACTATCAAGGCAACATCTGCACACTGAACAGGGTCTTAGTATCTTTTCAGAATTGCAGGGAGGACTCTCAAAATTTCTGCACTGCTCACTGCTTCAAAGTCTCCACTAACTGGTTCCATCTACCACCAGTTTTGTCATTTCTCAAATGCTGGGGGTATAAATGCCTTTGGCGGAGTACTGGGAGGTGAAAATCCAATTGCCTTTTTAATGAAACCTGTGCCAACATTTCAAACCTTTGGAAATTAAACAGGAACTCATTTTAACAATTACTAGGGCGACATCTATTGATTTTGAGGCCGCTTGTAACAATAAATTGATATTTAAAACATTTCAATTCAGCAGAGGTTCACGCAACAGCTTTCTGCAGTTTTCTGCAATGCAACCCATCTGATTTCTCACTTAGCAGCGCTCTAGCTCAGTACTAGTCAAGGCGTGGTCCAGAGACTGGCAGTATCAATCAGACAGTCAGAAATGCTGAGTCCTGGGCCCTGCCCAGACCTACCGCATCACGCTATTTTAAGAAGGTCCTCAGGTAATCCCTATACACACTCAAATTTGAGAAGCACTGTCCTGGTTCCTATTTTTATTTCTAAAGAGCAGGGTTAACTACAGTTCCAGCTGAACCTTATAAAGTCATCAGCCAGTCTTCTCAAAAATCTAATCGAACAGCTTTTTAATGTGATCCCATTTTCAAATGTAAAAGATTACAGTACAGGGCTCTTTGCCTGAAGTTAAAATAAAAAAAGGGAGGGGGCTTCCGGCTCAGCCTCGCTCTCCATTCCCCTTCTGCCACGGAGTACATGGGGAAAGAAAAAAGAAATAACAAACCCCTCGTGCCCTGCAGTGTCTCAGCAAACATCTAACAACAGCAAAGGAACAGTGGGGTCTTAAAAGCAAGATCTTTGCCCAAGGCCTTTTGTTTCCAAGCCAGCAGGACCCCCAAGAAACCAAGCGTGGACGGAGAGCCAACCGCCACACCATCCTCTTACCCTTGGTGACATCTCCCTTATCTGCACCGCAGCAGACATCCTGGGTTAAGCCCCACTCCCGGGGATCCATGATGTCCTGTGGCCCCTGCTCCGGCAGCAAGTTTTTCCTTTATGGAGCAGCCTCTCAGAAAGCCTCAAAGACATGATTTAGCTGCTAGAACTTCTGCCTCACGAACATCACATTTTACTGTCTCCTGTGCTCGATCTTAAAAGCAGCACATGCTTATCTGGGTGCCATACAGGTCCTTTGAACTTTATTCCTGTTAGGTTTTTTTAGTCTGTGTCCAAAAATTTGCCCTTATGTCCATCAGACAGACAGGAAACGAACTGTGCCAAGAGCATCCCTCCCTTGAATATTTTTAATAAAAGATTTTATTTATTTTTAGAGAAAGGGAGAGAAACATCAATGTGTGGTTGCCTCTCACATGCCCCCTACTGGGGACCTGGCCCGCAACCCAGGAATGTGCCCCAACTAGGAATTGAACCAGCGACCCTTTGGTTTGGAGGCCAGCACTCAATCCACTGAGCCACACCAGCCAGGGCTCCCTTGTATTTCTCAATGTTTAATGTTTTACTTGGAAATAATTTCAAACTCACTACATTGCAATATCTCAGTGAATTGAATATTGATACAATACTGGTATCAAAACTACCATTCCTGATCCTGACTGGTGTGGCTCACTTGATTGGGCATCATCCTGTGGAGCAAAGTGTTGCTAAGTTCGATTCCCAGGCACAGCATACGCCTCGGATGCCGGCCAGGTCCAGTCGGGGCACATGCAAGGAGCAACCAATCGATGTTTCTCTCTCACATTGATGTTTCCCTTGTTTCCCTCCCTTCTCCTCACTCTAACAATAAATAAAATCTTAAAAAAAAACCTACTGTTCCTATTTCAGTTTGTCAGTTTATACGATAAACTTACCAAATACTGCCTAGATGGTGCTGATGGGCCCTTCTCAGAGTGCGGGAGGCACGATGTCCATCTGCTGTTTATTGATCTTGATCACGTGGCCAAAGTGCTGCACAATTTCTCCACTGTAAATGTTTCTCTTGCAATGGGTGCATCTTGAATAAGGATGCATTCATTATTCATGCATCCTTAAGGATGCATGATTTGAGCTGTGCAAGACTGTTTTCAGACTTCTGACCTCCAGAACTGTGAGACAATTCATGTTGTTTAAGGGACTGTTCGCGGTAAATTTGTTTGAGCAGCAATAGGGAGCTGATACACAGCTCATAAGTAATTTGTGGAAGATTTAAAGCCACATTAAATATGCCCCTCAAAATTTCCAAGATTTTTCATCAGTGGATGATTCTTGCCTGATTTAGTCTTCATTGTAATTGCAAGATGCTAATTTTTCAACTCCCCCTTAACTACTTATTAATCAGCAACAGTCTATGGTAAGTACCTTATTGATTTATGCATCCCCCATTTATCTGTATATGTGTTTTCCATACACCTTCATAACTCCCCATTCTTTCAATGGTTTACAACTCATTACTATGCCTAATTAGTTCAGTGCACAAACCTTTCTGATTTACTCAGTTGGAGCAAAGGCCAGGCTCAAACTAAGCACAAGCAGCCAGGATCAGTCTCTTGCTATTATGTCCCTCAAGCAGACAGGATCAGTGGCCTTACTGCCTGACCTACATGAGGTGGTATGCAAACCTGAGCCACAGTCCTCCGTAGGCTGGCAGGGACCAAAATGGAGGCCATGTACACGAACTCTATCCAGCCTTGGCTGGTGTGGCTCAGTGGATTGAGCACTGGCCTGCGAACCAAAGAGTCGCTGGTTCGATTCCCAGTCAGGGCACATGCCTGGGTTGTGGGCCAGGTCCCCAGTGGGGGTAGCATGAGAGGCAACCACATATTGATGTTTCTCTTCCTCTTTCTCCCTTCCGTTCTCTCTCTTAAAATAAATAAAATCTTTTTAAGAATTCCATCCAGTGGGTGGAGCATCACCAAGGACAGAGACATAGTGATGTAGTTGACAGTGGAGTGCAAACAGAAAAGAGATAAGACTCACAGAAATGGCTGACACCAAAATGGCTGCAGATCCTATACTTCTGGTTTTCCAGTGAGTGTTCCACACCCGACTTTCTCCTTCTCTTCAGGCCTTATGGGCACCAAGAACAAACCCAAAAGACACAAGTCACGGTGAAGAGGACCCCTTTCAGCAACACAGTGCTTTCACCCATCGTGGGAGCATACCCTGGCTTGGGTGCGGGGTGGACATTCTTCTTCCTTGATGCATGAAGACTCGGAGACGTCTCCCTTTACTATCATAGACCGGTTTTCTTCTTGAACATGCCCAACCTTGTTATTTTGTCCACATCAGTCTGCTTTCTCCATATCCCACTTGGAAAATATAATTCTGAGAACTGCTTTTTACAGTGCGCTCAAACTCCGAAGTATCTGCTACACGCACAGAGCATTAAACAAACAGTCCTGGGCTTTTCTCTCTAGGCTGTTCCTCTCCGGAAATTGGAGTGCTTCTGTCGAAACAGACCAGGCTTGTTCAGTCCGCTTTACCTGCAAGAGCCCCTGATACTTATTTTTTATACTGTTGTGCAAAGTTGCAGAGGGGTCTGTTCGTTCCCTAATGCTTCATCATAAAGGAATCACACACTGAAATAACCACCGCACCGTTGGATGCTGTCCGAGCACACCATCTGCATCAATGAGCTGGCCAGGGTGTCTCCGGGCCCCCGGTGCAGGAGATGAGCCTACCTGTCCAGTCACATTTATCATGATTTCCCAGGGAAATCACATCCAAGAGTACTCACATAGCTTTCCAAAAGCTCTGGATTCTTTTTTTTTACCCATGATCTCTTTCTCATTTTTTTAAAATAATGAGTAAAGCAGGAATCAGCAGAATGACCACACTAGTTAATTAAGATTTTAAATGGTTCTGGCTGAGGAAAACCGATCTGCCAGTACTGATTTGAGGCTCTGACATCAGGGTGAAAAGGACCCAACTACCCTTCCCCACCACCTAAATACAATAAAAGCAAAACTGTAGGCCAGGCATTCCTAACCTGAGGCCCATGGACAGAATTCTGTGTCCCTAAACTTGGATGGGAAAACATTTCTATCTTCATTTTCACTAACTCCTAAAACTGAAAATTTGCATTTCCTTCAAACATGAACGTAGGTGGTTAAGACATGTTAGTACTGGCAGTATCTATGACTTCAATAGATACTGCCAGTATCTATACTGATACTGCCAGTATCAATAGAAATCAGATGTGTTATTACATTTCAGTTGGTGCAGATCTTATAAATATCTGTGCTAATTACTACTTCAAAATTATGGTATTCAATCCACCACTAGATCCAGCTGTGTAACAAGTTATTAAAACACAAATATTAAGTCATAAGTTTTCGAAGGACAGTGTAACTTGTTTCCTTATAATACCTTCCACTTCATGTACTGAAAAACGTTTCTGAAGAGGGGCTCGCAGGCTTCACCAGGCTGCCCAATGAGTTCAAGGTGCAAAATAGGGTAAGCTTTCAGATAGCAAATTCCAAATGCTAGAACCTAGACTCGAATGATACTAGGCAAGGGACCCCAGGCATACTTTAAATTCTGACTGCTGGCCTGCTCTGTAATATTAACACTGTAATCACAAAGCTATTTTAAGGCTGAGGAAGACCATGTAAAGCGCTTTGTTAACCGAAAGCACAGCTATGTAAAAGATTATTTGCTACAAAAAAGACACTCAGCAACAGGGCAATAGAAGGAGCTGTTTCCTCAAAGCCACACAGCAGCTTCTATCAAATAATGCAGCCCAACGGCAAAGTGCTGCTCTAAGACTGGGTAAGGAGCTTGAGCCACCGCATCAATGAATGACCTGCTTCCTTCACAGAGAAAGCCTTGTCAGGAACAAAAATGTTTGGAAGTAGCCCTAGCTAGTGTGGCTCAGTGGACTGAGTGCTGGCCTGTGAACCAAAGGGTCACTGGTTCGATTCCCAGTCAGGGCACATGCCTGGGTTGTGGGCCGGGTCCCCACTAGTGGGTGCATGAGAAGCAATCACACTCTGATATTTCTCTCCCTCTCATTCTCCCTCCCCCTCTCTCTAAAAATAAATAAATAAAATCTTTTTTTAAAAAGTTCAGAAGTAAAAAAAAGTGTTTATAAAACAATTAAGGACTTCACTTTCACCAGCACTGCTCTAGAGCATCAAATACAGGCCAATGGTATGCAACATCACTCATGCACTTCCTTCACCCAGTCCCACGAATCATGGGAACAGAATGAAACTTACCAATCTATCGAGACAAATGCAAACAGTAACTCTAACGCAAAGGAGGGGACTAGTGTCCTGCGCAGGAAACAGTGGCACATTTTCGAGATCAGCACTGCCCCAGCCCAGTCAAAACACCATCAACCCAGCCTTCCTCCAGCCCAGTCACATCACCGTTAACTACTTTCTGAAAATATTCAGTTTCAGGGTTTTTAATCTGCTGACGAGTTGGACAGAACTTAAACTACAGCCATTTGTCTTATGTTTTAAAAGGGGGGCTATGTAATACTGTAGCTTATTCTATTTTAGATTATAAAGGTGACAGTAACACTATAGCCATTAAAGTGAAATAACAGTGCTTAGATCATATCACATTTCCTTTAAAATGCAGCAAAAGGAGAGGTTGTTTTTAATCATCAGAATTCAGAATTTGCGTGCTTTTAGTAACAAAAAACGTTCAAAAACGATCAGGCACCGTCCTTTCTCCAATACGAAGTGGGTAGGGTCAGCATTTACCGTTATCGCCCAAATTAAACACATGGCTTTCCATTCCATTCTTCCTCCCATACTACATTCCCCCTCCCCATTCCCCCAGATGCATCCTTCCATGGTCTGGCACAACCTGATCCACCTCATTTCTAACTCTCAACTCTTGGCAGGACCTGTGTGTCACCAGATTCATGAGTGGATTTAGCCTTGGCCTCAGGCTAGTCTTCAAAGCCATGCCCACATATTAGTAAACACTATCTCCGGACACCATATATACTTGGTTTCTTCTCTAAAATGGAAAACATCCCGTTCTATTCACCCAAAACGGTGTTCTAACAGTAGTAGTACCATTATTTTTTAATCTTACAGTTTACAGAGCCTTTGTAAAGCATCCTGGAAGCACTGGGGAGTGTGGTTAGGATTCTTCATGTCTACCAATGCCCTTTTTAACTTCTATGCATAAGAAAAAATATTTGCTGAAAGTCAATCTAGTTCCAACTTGATTTCAACTCCTATGTTGTTTCTTCTTCCATGCCAATCTAATAAAAAAGAAAAACAAATAGGCATAGGCTCATTTTTAAAGACAACCTGCTAGACCCCATGAACCTATCTTGGGAAGAACATTCTACGTTGCCCCTAATTCTATCTCAAATGAGACAGTGAATGTTTCATTTTTAATGCTTTGCTTACCGTAAAATTCACCATAAATGAACTCTTTCCATTGATAAAGCAGAAACCTTGTGTAAAATAACAGAATAACCCAGTGCTGTCTAACAATGCACGTCAATACTGCCTTACCTTTGATGTGGATTTTTCTGCACAAATATACTACACCAAGCTGGTAATTAGAAACATTTCCTTAGGTGAGTTTCAGCTGCTCTTGTTGCAGGCCTCTCTACAAACTATCATCTATTTGTGCATCCAAAAATCTTCTAAGCTTCACAGGAGCGATCCAAAATGATCATTATTTCCACATCTAACACACCAGTAAGAGGGGCAACAGAAATACACTTGTGACTTTCAACTTCACAGTGAGGCCAAATCTTTTCCTCTCCTCAGGTCACTTTTATAATGAAGAATTGGTGAATGTAATAGGTTGTGTGTATCATTTACCAGAATGGTAAATGGAAGTCATTACTACTGTTCAAAAAAGGCCCTAAGGCCATCCTATTGTAAAAAGATAAATGGTACCAAGTGATACAAAGAGAACTAAAAAAAGAACAGGAGACACCTCTGTACTGTGTGGTGTGGTCAGAAGAGAGAAAGAGGGGACCCTAACTGAAATAAAAGAACAGACACAAGAAATTTCTCATTTGTAATTTTAATCAAAGCATTTCTAATTATTTTGTAACGTTCATGTAAGCACCAAATTTTAATCATCTAAGTCAATTTTGGGGGAAAGAAACATCATCCAGAACTCCCCTCCAGAACAAAACAATGATGTTCATTCTTGCAAACAACCAAATTCAAAGTCTATGAAAATAAAAACAAAAACAGCCTACACAGGGGAGGAAAACAAGTAATGAAAATCACATTCTAGGGGTTCAGTGCATTTAGCAGCCTTTTGCTATGCTATCTAATCATCCTTCAGTTGACTTTCAAAAAATAACACCCTAGGTCATCAAAATATACATTTTCCATTTGCCTTTTTAAATTAAAAATAATAATTAAACAAGAAAACTTGGGAGGGATTCACAATCAATTGCCTGCCTTGTTGGGATGTCGTGTACAGCACATGATGGTCAGGAAGGCTATTTATCCATAAGCGCACATAATTAGGGGAAATGATCTTCAAGGTGTAGCTTTCTTCCACACGGTGTAAAACACCCACCTGGACACGGAGTCAAGGAGTAACGGCAGGTAATTCAAAGAACAATAAGCATCACTTAAAATGTGTTTGCTTGCCCAAAACATGGAAGGATTGATGAAAGTTTCATAGCTTAACAGCAGTGATTTTCAACCTTTTCTTACCTCACGGCATAAATTACCACAATTGTGTGGTGCACCCCAAAAATATATATTTTTGGCTGATCCGACCATGTAATTTTGATTCATTCACACCAAACAGCTATTGTATTGGCCATTGTCATTTTTTTTACTTGACAATCTAAGGGCAAAGAGGTCACTGCCCATGACTAAATAGTCAGGTCTTGCCCATTTTAAAAATTCTCACAGCACAGCGGTTGAAAATCGCTGGCTTAGAGCATTGTGGCAATGAGAACGAAGGCCTCCCAAATAAACTGCTTTGCAGCCTGGACACTCACCACCTGTGACGCTGGAGTGCGGGAAGCGAACATAAAAAAAGGCTAAAGGCACACACATATGCTCTCAGTAACGGTGCTGCTTTCAAGATCTCGTAAGACATTTTAGCGAATTCATGTAAGAAGGAAGGGTAAGAAGCAGAGGCCAAAAACAAGAGGGTGGTGAGTAATGGGGTGATGGGAGCGCAGGAGGTGGGAGGAAAAGAAGGCAAAAAAGGGTGGAAGGAGGGACAAGAGCTGAAGGCAAGTCAGAGAAGACCAAAGCCCCTTTCCCAAATGTTATCAACTGATTTCTAAAGTCTTTCCACAGATAAGCACAGACCTGGCAATAAAAATGGCTCTGGAGAGGAACCCCCATGAAGGTGAACAGTTGGTAAGGGGAGAGGTATCTAAGCTAGCTGCACACCAAGGAGGAGCATGGCCACCAGGAAAGCACACAGCCCTCAACTCACCCGAGGGCGGACCCTGGGGTCGGTGGTGGGGTTACTGCCAGGGCTCTGCAGGCCAGCAGCAGTCACAGGAAAACTGCCACCTCAAGAAAGGAAGCTTTGCTTCACAGAATACAGTCTTTGAGAAGGAGGAAACGCACTATAAATTTCTAATGACAATGCTCATTCTGGTTTTTCCCCTGGTTCTTTTCTTATGTCTCTAGATTACTTTACGAAGTAGCACTAACAGAGACCAACATTATCTTTGAGAGCCCCAGTGTTCTCTTTAGCTCTCAATTTCTACTGCAAATCAGAATCAAGTGAAGTGTAGAAACTAATATTAAAGTAAGATCATCTTAATATAAAAGTCGAATGCATGCCATCAGTCCTTTTCCCTGCTACAGCTGGGGCAGTGTCTCAGTCTAGGGCTTCTGTAGCTTGAAGTGCCTATCAATCCCTGGAGGGCTGCTAAAGACAGGGCACCAGCGCCACCTCCAGCTTTTGCCATGGGCCAGTAGTATGGGTGTGGCCTAAGAATTTGCATATCTAATTAGTTCCCAGATGATGCTGCAGGCCTGGAAACTGCCTGTGTGGACCAGTAGTGCCTGAACATTAAAATCATCCGGGAAGCTGTGGCAGGCCACACCTCAGAACCTGAGGGCGGGATCCAGGAATCAGTGAGTACTGCTTTAAACTCCCAGAGGATTCCAATGTGCAGCTAAGTTTGAAAACTGGGGTCTTATATAATATACTAAAAAGAGATTTTTTAAATGTTAAAGTGGCATGATCTGGCAACACAATGGTACGGTGAAAGGATACAATTCCAAGTATGAAGGGACACAGACGATCTCCTTTGAGAACTCCACAGGACAATACAGGTGCCCAAGCTGTTCTTCATAGAGTGACAGGGCTTCAGTCAAATTGACACAGTTCCCCTAAATCAAAGAGAGAAAAGCAAACAATTGGGTACTTGAGTTCACTGAGGGTCCCACTCATTTGAAGGTCGCTAATAAATGAGAACAATTCCAGCTTTAGATAAAAGTTCACCTTTGAAAATGGGATAAGGTTTCTATACTTTCAAAAATTGCACTGAGTTCTATTTATAGATCCATTAGCTCATTATCCTTCTACCTCATTTACCAAGCCATTTCAAATGATTAGAGTATGAAGCAATGGAAAACAGTGAGACCAATTTCTCATTAGTGACACAGCCATTGTATCAACACCATGCAATTAGCAAAGATTCATACACATAAACCATTCAAAATAAGTTTCCCAGTAGTCACCACTGCACTGAAAATAATGCATCAAAGAGAGATAACAGTCTCGATTTCCAGAATAGCTTAAACTATGACCCTCATATAAAAGTCTAAGATACAGGCACAGATCTATATTCACACCCCTCACGCTTTCCCCCAAATCTCATTTAAGGCGTAAGAGAACTAAAGTATACTCAGGATATAGAGACTAAGGCTATTGCCCAGGTCTGCTCATCAAGCTTTCTCTCCTGGCCTCATTGTTCTTTTGTCCCTTTTTTGCCTCCACTGACCTGCTTCCCCAGCAGATCACAGTGGTCAAGGAGACACAGAAGACATCTGCCTCGGGAATACTGGGAAAGGTATTTTATATTCTGGACAATCAAGGAAAAACAGCAACATATCCCTTCAACTTCCTTCTAGCCTATAACCTAGATGTAACATTTGGAGCTGCAGCAGCCACTCTGTGTCAATGAGGAAGAAAGGGTAAACAGAATCAGAGATGCTGGCCAAAAGTCACAGTAAAGCGGCTGAATGGTACCACTTCTGCCTGGTTCTATAGGTCTGCTTCTCAATCTTTTTTTTTTTATCACAAGTTGCCAACAGCAATTTTTCTTTTTAACATCCTGTTCTGCAGCTTCCTTGCCTCTTTTTGCCCAGATGCCAAAGACTCAGACATTGACACAGCCTTGCAAAGACTGGCAAATGTCTTGAAGTTCTCGTCCTCTGCAATGACCCTGGCTGTCCTCTCGTAGACATTCCACATGGGCATGACTGGTCCTGTCAGCTGGGTGACCAACTTGAGTTCTTCAACAGAACTCTGTCCCTTCTTGGGGTCCAATGGCTGCCTGGGGAAGAGGATGAGCTTGGAGCAATACTCCTTCAGCTACTGCAGGTTAGCCTGGAGGGATGTGTTCCATCTCCCTTCAAGCCAAAGGAGTACATTTTTTCTGGATGCCAGCCATCCTTAACTCCTCCACACTGAAGCCCCTGCTGGCTCGCAGTTTGCTGTGGTACCTCACCTCACCGTGGAGCATCTCACTATAGGTCAAAGGGGTCCAGACACAGGGTGTGCTTTCGCTGGCCGCACATCTCCCAAGCATGCTGGTTAAACCACGTGGCAACATGCCGCTGCCAGTCTTGCGGAACTGGGGCCTCAGGATCATGCCATTTCAGCAGCGCGCTATGGCTGCTTGCTGCCTGTGGGCCTTCTCTGAAGGAGAACCGCCACCAGAAAGCAGTCGTTCTCAATCTTTAATGAACATACGAACTGCAGGTGACCGTGCTAAAATACCAATTGTCATTCACTAGACTGTGGGTGGAGTCTATCATTTTAGCACGATTGAGCTTTCATAACGGATTTAGAAAACTAGATGGGCATTCGAGGCCACCTATTTTCTTTTAACCACCTAAGATCTTAACATTCAAAGGGCTAATGCATGTACGTACTAATTCTATTTCTTTCGAAGAACTCCACTATCAATTTGCCTCAAAATAGCCAAGTACAACATAAGACGAAAATTATTCACAAATAAAGACAGCTTGTGATGTAAGCATTTTCGAGGCTGGTATTTCAAAACCAACCAACCAGCCAGCCTGCCACGGGCAAGCGGGTAGACAGAACTATTCTGAGAGCGGGCCTTGGCGGTTTTAACTTTGCACATTCGCTCAACATGACGTCATCCTTCAGTGCCAGCCAGTTTAGTAACCCATCATTCTAGGGTCCTGCAGTGGGATTTGGCCAAAGTACCCTTGGCCAGCATATAATTTGGTTTCAACATCAAGTTCACCATGAGAGCATATAAACACCACATGTGTAATTTAAGACACAAATAGAAAACACTGCCTGGTTGCTTTTAGAGCACAGCACCACGGGGGAAGCTGTAGAACGGAAATGCCGCCAAGGTGCACAGCTCCATGATTTCCCTTGCTATCCTAAAATTGACACCACACTCTCTCTTGATAGAGGGTAGATGGGAGGACCTCCTTACGGACAATGTGGTAAGGAAACAGGATACTTTCAATTTGTTCTTCCCCAACCCTGTCAAAAAACAGTTTAAAAAAGAGAGAGAGAAAAAAAAAAAAACTCACCACAAATACAGACCTACCCAAAAAAGTAATGCATTCCGCTTTCTTGTGTATCTAAATAACCACGTTTCTTTTTTCTTAAGAAAGACACAGGGGAAATGCAGAACAAAAATCAAATAGCAAAGAGTTAAGCACTTATTAAGGATGAGAGAAAAGGAATAATGGGGCAAGGAGGAAAGCACTCCAAGAGGATAAATCCCAATTTAGTAGCTTTGATTCTAGAAAGTTCTCCTTGCCCCATGTTAGGTGTGCGTCAGTGACACTTGTTTTTTTTTTAGTTTAAATTTCTATATTGTTTATATCTTTCAAACTTAAGTTAGCATGGTATTACTTCTGTAATGTAAAAATAAGGTCCAGAGGAATAAATCCTTAAGGACACCATTTTTATCAAGTTCAAAAGCAAGCACAGCTAAACAATATAATGACTTGGTATATCACACATATATGAAACATCTATAAAGAACAGCACAAGAATAAAAAAACACTAAAGGTAGGTGACTTTCAGAAGGTGGGCACAGATTAGGGAGGAGGGTAGATGTGTCAACGGTACTGGGTAATGCCCAATTCTCAAGCTAAGGAAAGTCAGGGGGGTTTGCTAACAGTGTTCATCATAATTTACATGAATGTCACATACACATTATCAAATAGCCCAGTTTTAAAGGGAAGAGAAAGGAGATCAAGACCTGGGACATGCCTCATAGTCTTGCGAAAGCAATTCTTTCCCAGATTTGGATTCAAATTCCCCCACGCACCAGAACTCAGTCCCAGGCACTCCGTGATGCCTTCCCCAGCTTTGTGGCCCAACGACAAGGTGGTCTGCAAGCAGCCACAGGGACTTTATGCACTCACTCCTGCGATGCAAGTAATTTTAAGCAGGAACATCTAGCTTTTGTCAATCACCAAGCAACACGCCACACAGCACTTTCAGTCCATCTTTAACCTTACTGCAGTTCTAAGAGACACACTTGGGAAAGGGAAGTAGGTGTAAATCAAGGGCGTCTTCTGAGCACATCACCTGACACTTTAAAAAAATACAGCGCTGTGGCAACCACAGCAGTACATCCAGCATCAAAGCACTCTGTGCTGTTTACTCAACCACTGCTTCTTCAAAGGCCTACGCCTCCTCAGTCTGTATGAATGTACCGTGTGAGCCTGGGTATGATAAAGTGAGGTTGCCTGAGGTCTCCAACTGTAACGAACGCAAGGACAAGAACCATGTCCAATACATCTTTTGGACAATTCTTGGAAACTAGCACAGCCCTGGGCATAGAATGTGTTTTATGGTGAAAGGTGGCTAAGGCAAGTTATCAGAGCCTGGGCCATTAATATTTAATGAATGGGCTGTGGTGATCTGTTAAGGAAGTGTTTTTTGTTAGTCCACCATACGGAGACAGCAGGTCCCCAAGAGGGCTGTCTACCAGGTTAATATTCTCAATGGAAGAAAACAGTCACACTTTCTTGTTAATTTCACTTGTGAATATTCCCCAACTCACGGATTTGGGTTGCTTTTTACAAGAATAAGCTGACTCTGTTTTGAGCAGGTTTCATTGTAGAGTTCCTACAAATGGAAAAATTACAGTCTGTGTCTCCATCTCCTGGTAGCAGCTCGTACTACAGCCAAAGCCCAAGGTTGACAAATCAGGACCGTTAAGGTAACAGGACACAACAAATCTGATTAATTCCAGTACACAACCGGTTGACGATTTACAAACTTACTGCTTCAAAGAGCATAATTAGGCTGCTCTATGCTTTCTCATTGCAAAATAGAAAATGCTTATTGAGAGTTTGGGGGAAAAGAATGGTTAAGAAGACTACCTGTGTAAAATATTTCCCATCCTGTTTCAGTACTTTCATGGAGAGGTCAAGAATCAGTCTGAGGAACTCCCATGTGGAATCTGGATTTTAAAAAAATTAAGTTTTATAAATACATATCTGCATGCATCAGAAACAACAGCTGAAATCAAACGCATTAATACTCAACAATAACAAAAATGAGCCATGAGTTCATGACAATATTTGAGAACTTATATTAATAATGCATTTTCATTTGTGAATACATAAATTCATATTTATATATGTGTGCACATGTGTGTATGGTCTTCACACATGCACACATATACAAGTAAGGTCAAAAGCAAATGAGCATGGCCCTGACTGGTACGGGTCAGTAGTTTGGGCATCGTCCTGCAAACTGAAAAGCTGCCAGTTTGATTCCCAGTCAGGGCACATGCCTGGGTTGCGGGCAGGTCCCTGGTTAGGGGTGTGCAAGAGGCAAGCAACCCATGTTTCACTCTTACATCGCCGGTTCTCTCCTTCTCTCCCTTCCCCTCTCTCTCAAAATAAGTAAAATCTTTTTTAAAACTCTTTAAAAAAGCAAACGTGCATGTGCTTAGCACTGCTCTCACAGGGCCAATAAAGATTCAACACAAAAGCAGAGGCTGAAACCTGCAAGACGACAGCTTTTAACTAAGGAGAAAAGCAGCAACACCCCGAGAATGAAACTGCAAGGGTCATCGGGTAGGCACCCAGTGCGCAAACTCAGCAGGAAGACAAGGTTATACAGAAATCATTAACACCCCACCCCAGCAGTGATTTCAAGTGTATGGTTTCAGCAGGAAATTGCCTCTGGTGTTGCTTAGGCAGGTCACCAGTTTGTCCCATTACAGGTTAAAAATCACATAATGCAAATAAATTATCAAACAACCTCATGTCTTAATATGATTATGGCTCATTTTATTTCATGTTTGTTTCAAGTGACTCAGTTAATTTGATCATTTAGGGGCAGAACAGGATTTGACCAAAGCCAAATACAGCCCATCTTTCCACTATGGGCCTCAGTTTACCTTTAGAAAATGAAGGGAACTTAACGAGATAATCTCTAAGATCCTTTCATTCTCACATGGTGGCCAGAAGAACATTTCCATGAACACTATTTTGGTTAAAAACAAAACAAAACCTACCTTCTTCCGGAGATGTGGAGATTGGAACAGCTGTCAAATCATTAATCACATAATCAAACTCTCTCCCTTCTTTGGCGTACCTCTTCAGTACTGGAATACAGTCCTCTACTAGAACCTTCCGGAAAGAACAGGAATAGATGTGGGTGAGCCAGCACATGTGAAAGTAGTTAAACACTTGAAGAGGAAGGGGGAAATGCAAGCTGGGGCCGACATCCAGGGCACCTACCACACAAACAAAAAGGGCTTCCACCCATTGCCTGTACGAGCTAAAATTCAGCGCTTAGTACATGCTTTATGTGCCTTTTCATTTAATCTAAATGACTCTCCAGGGACTACTATTATCCATGTTTCACAAATAGAGAAAACCAACCTCTGGGCTTACAAAGCTTGCCCAAGGGCACCCAATAAGAGCCAAGAAGTACACCTAGAGCTATCTATCAGCCAGGTTCACACTCCTAACCCTAATCTATGCTGCGTCTCCTACTATCTGTACGTTCTTCTACTTTTAGTTTTTCTTTTACACGAAGTACTGAACAACTTTGTTGTCTATTGACAAATCTTTGCATCTTACTCCAAACTCTTTTTTTATTGTTGTTCAAGTACAGTTGTCTCCATCCCCCCCCCCCCACCACCAAAACCTCCAAACTCTTCACGTACGGTTTTTCAATTTCCTCTAATGCTTTCGAGTACCGCTGGTCATAAATAAAGCCATGTCATAAACACCAGCTCCCAAAGCAGAGTTAGTGGTGAGGGAAGCACAGCAATAAGAGTTGGAACTCTCACACACACCCTTTGCAGTAAATTCAGGAAGTAAGTTTGGGGTTTGCCTTGTCTGTGGAGTATCGAAGCCCGTATGCTGGGGACCCATCTGGTGCTAGGCAACATCCTGAATTAGACAGGACTTATTCTCTTTGTCCTTTATTTTTCGAGCTATGAAATACCTACTTTTGTACAAAAATCACATATAATAAAACAAATCAAACTTTGCCACAATTCCCTAAAGTAATCTATTCCACATTTTTTCTATCACTGTTCTTACACATATCCTCAAAGTCACATATTTTCAGAATAACTGAATCTTACTGTCCTAATGTTTTATAATGGCCTTCACGTAAAACATCATTCAGGCGCAACCACGCAAAGACACCGAAGCCACTCACATCTGACTTGCCTTCAATCCACTTATCAATCCCATCAGATATGCTCAGATTTTTTCCCCTATGCTCATACAGATTCTTAGAAACACTCACCTGCAAATAAACCCAAGTGCTTGTTCTTTTGCAAAACTAGGGTCACACACCTCGTTCTGAACCTGGGAATATTAACCTAACACCATTCCAGGTAATGATGTTTGTAAAGACTGTACAGTTCCACTAAAAAGGTTCTAGATAAATAAATCATCATCTTCAGGCCTTCGCGTCTACAAACCCAGCCATAATAAACCTTCTTACAGAGATGCCTGTCTGTGGGCTGGATCCACAAACATCGGATTGCAAGACGAAGGCACCTGTATTTCAGTTTTTATGGCAATTCACACCCCAACCAACAATGCATGCGAGCAACTGTTCCCTTTCTTCCTTCCCAGCACTGGATGCTGTTTCTCTTCTTATATTTTTATCAAATCCCTTGCTAACATTTTCACACAAACTTCCTCAGCCACCAACCGGGCGGGGCAAGCGTCTTTTAAGTTTACAAGTTATTTGACTTCCACCTTCTGAGAAGCACCAGTTCATACCCTTCACACTTTCTCCTATTTAGTTAATTTTAAAATTGAAGGTGTAGGGGGGCTCTTTGTATTACTAATGGGATTAAACTCCCGTCATGTTTGTTAGCAGTGTCTCTTTCAGCCGGCCTTTGGCTTTGAGTGTGTTATCATTCCAATTTGAGGTTCTTGTCCTTTCTTTAAAGGTTTCCCAACACCTACATTTTCCTGAATGTGTTTGCTTTTATATCTAGAGTGTAAACCACCTGAAATTACTTTCTTTATGGCTTTTGGGGTTAGTGAAGTTTGTTCTCATGCACATCGACAGCCCATTATGCCAGCATCACTTATTAAATCAACTAAATCTCCTTTTCCTAAGTGACATAATTAACAGGGTGAAGGATCAGAGTGAAGAAATCAAATGGACTCACTGTGGTCAAGCTGCTAAATTATTTTTTAAATGTAGGCTGAGTCATGAAAAAACGATTCTCTTCTTTCTTGCCTTAACGAGCCTGGGAACTTCAACTTCTGAACTTTCCAGGCCTGCATCGATGCCTACATGCACATCTGGTTGTACGTCAATGCTTGGACATCCATCTGACCCCCAGATAACCATCTGAATGACCTTAAGAAATCACTCCACTGTCCAGATCTCCGGCCATCTGAGGCTTACTATCCTGGACCAAGCAATGAGCTAAGAATGCAGGGTTGATTCTTCTCAAGAATGTACTTCTTTACTATAAAAACTGGACTTTTTACTATAAAAACTCTCAGCTTTTCTTTCCACTTCTCAACACTTTTGGTGTGGCCTAGTTGTATTTCCAGTCTGCAAACCCTAATCGATACCCTTGAATAAATCTTTGTCATTTATCTCTAGCCTTTTCATTTATTTTTAGATAAAGCCTACTCTTTCGAGCTGAGTCAACACACGTTAGGCCACTCTAGCTGTTTGTGTTCACGCCTCTGTGGCAGCCCTCTTCTCTATTTGTCTGTTCCTGTGTCAACATCATACTTATTTGATCACGCGAGGGCAAATCTCACTTCATTCGCTACGATTATTTAGCATGTTTTTCTTGGCTATTCCTAGAAGTTTACTGTTGCAAATGAACTTCAAAATCATTTGGTTTAATTTTTTAAACTCCCCTGGGATTCTGATTAGAATTCATTATAATTAGGAAGAAAGATACTGCGTTGATACCTTCATCCAAGAAATGCAATCTCTCCCCACAGATTCAAACTTCAGTTGCTGTGTTCCAGTAAGATATTAACATAACTCTTATGCAGTCTCACAATGCTCATAATTCTTATTAAACTTATTCCTAAGTATTTAAGAACTGGTCACGACTTTGAATAGTTTCCAGCCTACCCTTCACCCCCAATTTCCAATTCAAACTGTTTTGCATTGAGCATAGCAGAAGAAATTTTTATTGTGCCTTTATCAATCACTTTACCAAATTTCTCATGAATTCAACTAGATCTCTAGATGGCTTTCCCAGATCTTTTAAGCATTCATATCATCTGCAAATAATTTCTTTCTATGTGTATACTCTTTTCATTGTCCTACCTTACTGAATTAGCTAATGCCTCAAAAACAATGCTGAATAAAGGTTATAAAGCATCCTTATCTTGTTCCTAGTTTTAGTGGAAACGCCTCATGTGGTTTGCCATTGTGGGCGAAAAAGAGGCCACACACTAAACCCGACAAGCTGAGGGGCGGGCCTGCATGAAAGCTGTACAAACTCAGAGACTAAAAGTAACTACACAGGATGGTCTGAAATTATACCTTCCTAACTAAAAGCAAGTCATGGAAGGTAGTCATGTCCTAAACTGGTATCATCCTTAACAAGGTCAGTCTTTACCTTAACTGAGCCTGTCTGTTGTGTTTTCGTACCTAGTATGATATCGCATCTTTGGGATGTCAGGGTAATTTCCTGTTTCCAGATCCCTGGGGGCACAATCTCTCACCAGAGCACAGACCAGGAAACCCCTCACAGTTGTTGTTATTATTTAGTTAATTGTTAACTGTTAACTATCCTGTACCCACCAATGTAAACAAAGTGTGTGTCTATCCCTTCTAGTCTTTATCCCACCTCAGAGATTTCCCCACTTTGCTTTCTCCTGCCTCCCTAATCTACCACCAACAGATTTTATATAATCCTCCTAACAACTCCTCCTTTCACTGTAGAGTATAAAAGAAACCGCAAAACCACCAAACTCTGGAGCGTTTTCTTAATCCATTAAGATTTTGCTTCCTGGCAATTGTCGTCAGTTTGGCTCAAGTAAACTCATAAAAATTCTTGCAGGTTTGGATGTTTCTTGCATCAACAAGATTTAATACAATATTATCTTTAGGTTTCTGATAGTTTCTACTATGTTTAGTTTCCGTCCTTTCGCAATTTTAATTTATCTAAAGAGTTTTTGTTAAAAATGACTAAATATTCCCAAATGCTTTACCATCTATTAATATCACTTTCTCCTTTAAATTATTCATGCAGTGAATTATGCTGATTTCTTAATATTCATATTTTTTTACATTTATAAACTAAAATTATACTGTGCATAATATATAATTCTTTAAATAAACTGCTAGATTTATTTCACTACTATTTTACCTTGTACATACATACATATTCTTTTTGTACTCGTTCAATGATTTTGGTACTAAAATTATTCCATCATTATAAAAGCAACAGTCAATATAAAAGCAACCAAAGAGTGCTTTGGAACATTTTCTATTTTCTAAAAAAGGATAACACAGTAATTATCTGTCTTTCAAAGGATAAACAGCTGCAAAGACCTGGTGTTTTGTTCATGGTTGTCGCATTTTAAGGCCTAAGGGGCTGCTCGTCTGCTGCTGCCCAGGAGACTGAAAGCCCTACAAACTCAGAAGAATTTTCCAGGCTCCCCCTGGCGGTTGTTCTGTCCCAGAAAGAAGGCCGGGAGAAAAGGATGCATTCAGGCAACCAACTTCCTCAAGAGCTCAGCCATTTCAAAGAAAACACTCCTTTTCCCTTCCCTAAAATGTCCGACTGTCTACGCCACCATCTGCATTCGGTGCTTTACCCTCGGATGGACACTCAAGTGGAGAGGCTTTTTCCCCAGAGTCGTTAGTAAATCTTCCCACTGAAATATGGTCTTTAATCATAACGGTGCACAACTCAACGGTACTGCACGTCTGAGCTGGGGATCTGTCCATATTTTCTTAATGCATGTAAGGAACTAGGAATCGGAATCACTTGTCTCAAGTTACCCTGAAACCTGGAATAAAAATGTTCTTTAAACTCTAAGCTTAATCTTCTTCATCCACAAAATAGAAATAACACCCATTTGGTACAGGTGTGAGCATTAAATGTTAAAACACCGCAGGCAGAGAGTATAGTTAACAATGCAAACATTATTGGTAAACAATGGTAACTTTTAGTGCATCGGGAAAAAAATCTGTCATGCTCTAAAGAACCTAATTACTCCCTCCCTTTCTAAACTTTCAAATAGTACAAAGTGAAATATATAGATCTTTTCCTTTTGCCCACAAAATAGTTACAACTGCATTTTAATGCACAGATGATTCCTTTTCTCAGCTTAAAAAATTAACATGCATGTTCTACAAAATTAAATCTGGATGCACACACTTCAGGGGAGATGGGGTAGGGGTGAGTAATTCACATATCAACAAACCGAAGCTCTCATCTAAATTGTCTATACATCTGGAGATATTCAAGATTATGTTCAAATAAAATAAGTGTTTGCTTGGTTATCTTGTGCTAACAAGTACTGTAGGTATGGACATCAAACATGCATCCTCAAAATACAATACAGAATGAACCCTACAAACTGTAATGATAAGCACAGTAGAATTTAGGACAGAAACAAATTTGCTTATTAGTGCATTTCCTCTGCAAGAAAGATCCAGACAGAGAGAGACTATCCAGGGAAGAGAGACAAAAGGTGGTGGTTGCCAGGTCAGAAAAAGGTACATGACATCTTTTGGATGAGAATGAATGAATGTTATTAAATCCAGAGATTCTAGAGTTCTTCCTTATTGTAAGTACGCACACGTATAACTCACAGAGGGAATGAAGGGGAGAACATGCCACCTCAAAATATGCCTCTTTAGCATATTGACTATTTTGAGTTGTTAGGCACCTGAAAAACAGCACACCTAGAGAGAGGCTTTCTCTGAGCTCTGCTTTATCTGCCTAAACACGGATCCTCCCAAAGGGACCTCAATTGTCATAGATTCCCCTCTACGAGGGATTCAACCAGGGAAGATCGTCTCTCATCTCCGGAGAACAGACTCACACCATGTGGACTCAGGCAAACTTTGTCACAACCTCCTCACCTATTCTTCTAAGGGTCCATTCGTCTTTCCTAAAAGTCATCTATTCTCCCCTAAAACATCGACATCCCTTTTCCTATTAAGATGATATTTAAGCCTAAATTCTAGACCTAACTCTATTACTCATTTTTCTCTGGGTACCTCCCCGTATACATGAGATATACATGCTAATAAACATGTGTTCTTCTCTTGTTCATCTGTGATTACAGGAGTCTTAGCCAAGAACTAGGATGGTAGAGGGCAATTTTCTTCTCTCCTACAAAAGGATCTATTTATCTTCTTAACCAAATATACTGAAAGTTGTTTTATTCAGACCAATAACATATGTATTACGGTATTATCAGCTCACTTAAAAACATTATCTGGAATACACACCTGATAGCAGTCTCCTTTAAGATTGTCTAAGACGTCACCACACGTTTTCCGCATGTACTTCTTACATCCATCAATCACCATTTGGTCTATGTTCGAACCAGGTTAAGGACATATTTTCCTGAATTTGGATATATCAAAGGATTCTGAAATAGTAATACTTTAAAGAAAAGGTTAAGACAAAAGTTTATAACACTACTTTGGGTATCCCAAGTTAAAAAATGATGAATAAGACAATGATTTTATTTTTGCACCAAGAACACTCAAAAGGAACTGATTTTTTCTTCTCATGAAGAAGCTATTTCAGCAACTGCTGAGCAGCAGACGTGGTACCAAAGTCATTTGCTCTTTAACGAGCAACTAGGTTATCTCTGCTGCTTTGGTGGTGGTCACATAAAAGGGCTACTGGTACTAAACTTAAGTTCGCACTAGCTGGTATGGTTCAGTGGATTGAGTGCCAGCCTGTGAACGGCAGTGGGCGGGGGTGTCAGCCATTCAATTCCCAGTCAGGGCACATGCCTGGGGTGTGGGCCAGGTCCCCAATGGAGGTCGCACGAGAGGCAACCACCCATTGATATTTCTCTCCCTCTTCCTCACTCCCTCTCCCTCTCCAAAAATAAATTTAAAAAAATCTTCTAAAAAAGTTTAAAAACAAAATTGAGGTGTTTGTTTCAAGCACTCCTGACCCCACACTTGCCTCATAACTTTAACTGGAGTCTTATGACAAAAGGGGAAGAAAACAAAAGCAGCCCATTGAACTTGATCTCCTATAACAAAGGATATCTCCACCATAGTGACCATCTTTGGTTTCAGTTTGACTATTTCACATAAAATGCCCCCATCTCCGCCTCCCAGAATCAGCACGTCTTTGCCAGTGTAGTCTTCTTTGCCACTGCCCATGATGGCCCGGGTATATGCCAAATCGCTCTCCGCCAGATCTAGGGAGGAAACAGGTCCAAAATGGTGACTCTATACAAAACCACCTGACTCACACCACTACGAAGTGCTGCTGGATTCTAGCCTAAGATGTTTCCCTTTCAGTCTTTAAAAACTGTCAGAAATGTACAAATTTATTTTTTTGGATGGTGGAGTTTTAATCAACGCCAATATAACAGGTTACGCACACAGATTACGTGTATATATAAGCATTAGTCATTTGGAAGAAAACTCAGTCATAAGGATGTACTGATGTGAATAATTAAAAACAATTATGTCTTTCCAGATGAAATAATACAACATCTGAAAGTTGCTTTAAAGTGAGGGAGAAGGTGGTCTGAGGTTTGGGGGAAACAAGACTTGCCGGGAGTTAATAATTGCTGACATTCAATGGTGAGTATATATGGGTTCAACATACTACTGTAACGTGAATGAGCATTATACATGGGACTATTATCCCCATGGCAGGTAATCATTATACCCATGTCTAATGTGCATCTTTATTTTTCTCTCAAAAATTTAGGCAAAAAAACTACACACTATATACACCAAAATACAGTATTTTGTCTATTCAGATGTGAGGTTTTCCATAATAAAGATTTTTGTAAACAAGCAATTATACTTACTGAAATACAGCCCAAACACTCATCACAAAGAAATTAAGAAAAAGGAATGTCACAGCAAAGTTTTTATAGCTCTGCTATAAAACGTGAAGGCCCAGACAATCCACAGGTTAACACAACAGAAATGTTCATTTCAAAAACCAGCAGCGCCAAGGACAGACTTGGGTAAACCCACGGCATTGCTATTTGTCAGTGGTAATCCAACACACTGTCCCTCTGCCGCACAGTCGGGGTAGGGAAGGAACACTCACTGACATCCCCACTAAGGATGAGAATATTTCCAAACTGCTTCGAGTGCAGAATTTTAATGTTCTGATAAGGTGAATCTTCATCATACACCACTTCATCTATGTCGTATTCAACCAGGCGGCCATCAGCAGTGGGCCAGTACCTATCAATGGCCCCTCCTCGCACTATGGGCGGTAACCTGGAAAAAACGGGAAACAGAAATGATCCTCGTAAGAACGCTCGCTGCTTATGGGGAAGGCTGCCTTAAATTCGGAGCTGGGAGCAAAAGTGTGCAGAAGAAGCAACTCCTGGATAATACCCAACAGATGTAACGTTTCCTTTTAGGGTTAACCAACATGGCCACCACCAAATTCAACGACTACTGTACAAAAAGGACTTAACTTTTATAAAACCTTCCCGGCCCGATTTAAATTTTCCTAACAACAGGGGAGAGTAGGGTGGGTGGAGGTGGAACAGGGTATAGGTGGGATAAATAGTAATGGGAAACACAACGATTAAATAAATAAAAATAAACAATAGCCCTGGCTGGTGTAGCTCAGTGGATTGAGCACGGGCCTGTGAACCAAAGGATCACGGTTTGGTTCCCAGTCAGGGCACATGCCTGGGTTGCAGGCCAGTTCCTGGCAGGGGACACATGAGAGGCAACCACACATTGATATTTCTCTCCCTTTCTCCCTCTCTCCTTCCCTTCCTCTCTAAAGATAAATAAATAAAATGTTAAAAAAAAATAAACAATAAAGACACAAAATTTCCTCATGAAAAGCTGAAGGAGCCCTGGCTGGTGTAGCTCAAGTGGATTGAGCGTGGGCGGCGAACCAAGGGGTCGCTGGTTCGATTCCCAGTCAGGGCACATGCCTGGGTTGCAAGCCAGGTCTCCCTTGGGGGGCACATGAGAGGCAACCACACATTGATGTTTCTCTCCCTCTTTCTCCCCCCTTCCTTCTCTCTAAAAAAAATAAAAATAAAAATAAAAAAAATCTTAAAAAAAAAAGCTGAAGGAGAAAATGGCCACCGCAGACACCACACTTCAGCAGGGATCTCTTAACGCTACATAAGTACAGTGCTGCTACCACATTCCTGCAAGTGCACGTGGATGTTACTACCATCATGTAGTTCAGATTCCATATTCAAGTGTTTCCGTACTAATAATGCCTTTATAGCTGTCCTGCTTTTGAATGATCATGCACTGTAGTTTGTTTTTTCTTTTCTACCCTCATTTAATCTAGAATAGTTTCTTCTCTTGTATGCTTCATGACATTTACATCTTGTAAAAGTGCAAGATGTTCTAAAGAAAACCCCTCAGGTGGGTTTGCCTGATTATCTCTTCCTTAGAGTCAGGTTGACATATACAGGGTCCGGCAAAAAAATTTTATGATAAAATCTTTTATTACAAAATCATAAGCGTGTAATTCTGTAACATACCCATATCACACTCAAGCACATCATATGATATTTAAGGTGAAATGTTCAAATTACAACTGAAACTTATTATACGCATATTATTACCCTAGCAACCACACTGTAGCAGGCATTGCTTCTGCTGGATCCTGTTATACAGGCATTGCATCAGGAAGACGAGATGTAGGCTTGTTCTACAAGGGCAGACCCCCCAAAAATACCTCAGAATTTGTTTGTAAAAGATTGTGTATTTATTCTTACATGTTTAATCTTCAGTCACTTTCAAAGTACTCTCCATTTGATGCAATACACCTATCAAGATTTTTTTTTTTCCACTACTCAAAACAGTTTTTGAACGCATTGATTTTGATGCCTTTTAGTGTTTCTGCCATTTTTTTCTTTCTCATTTTCCACATTGGCAAAAACGTTTCCCTTTAAGGACTTTTTTCATCCAGGGAAACAAAAAAGTCACCTGAGGTGAAATCAGGTGACATGGCGTGGAGGCACAGCGGTCATGCTGGCTTGGGTCAAAAACTGCTGAACACTCACTGCAGTGTGGGCAGGTGCATGCATAATCACCCATCAGGAAATGGCAAACATGTGGAAAGACTCTTCAAAAAAATTTCACTAAAGCCAAACACATCCTCTCACAACAACACCAGTTGGCATGCTGATACAGATGGGTTCCTAGAACACTCACCTAGCCGGGAAGCCTGCACTACAAGGGACCCACCCTGCAGAAGATAATTCCAGGTTTTTTTTGCCCCCCCCCCATATTATTGGTGATGTTAAATGTAACCATGGTTGAAGTAGATGGCACCAGATCTCTCCATGTGCAAAGGTACCTTTTTTCCCCATTTGAAATTACTAAGCAAGCTACGGGGTAGTCCTCTGAAACTGGGTGAAGGTCCTGATCTCCCAACACACCTTCACCAATTGCTCTGGCATCCAGAACATTCTTGTCTAAACGAAATATTACTACTAGAGTAGCTGCAAACTGATGATTTTCTGATTCCAATTTTCAGGAAGTACTCAGTATTTAGATAGGGTGACTGTACTTGGAACTACCAGCAGAGGACACTAAATGACAAGGAAAAACAGACCTGGAAAAAGGGCTTAGCAAACCTAACAGGAACTCAAACAAAGTAAGAACTCACCGCAGGCACAGCACAAGCGTCTCCAAATCATGTGTTCTCTGACACACTGGTGTTTGATAGCAAACAGCCACAGACACCTAAAATGCTGGGAGACAGCACCCCTGATTCGCTCTGAGGAATTTCTTTCCCCTCCCTGCTCACCTGCTTCCCAGAGTCCAGTTTGGACCTGTTGTAAGTTAATGAGGCTTCCTGTGAGAAAACAGTACTAAAGTCTGTAAAGAAGACATTTACATAGACTCTCATTTAATGCTAACAGCTCCTGATTTAACCACTTCATCTTTCGCCTCTTCTGCCACTAGCAGATGGGGGGGGGGTGTTGTGTTGGAGTGAGGTGGGAAGGTGACAAATGTAACGTCCCAGCTTTCAGGGAGAGAAACCTACCTCCTGGTTGACAGCCAGCCAGCCAAGCCATTGGCTTTTACTGAACTATGCACACACCCACTGAAAACAAACAACGCCCATTTCTCAGTTGTGTCAACAGTGCCTTGGTTGAGGTCGAGGTCTCTCCTCCATTATAACAGTGGTTTGCACAGACTGGCAAAGAAACAAGGATCTCCAACAGGATGGAGATGCCACAATCTTGACAAAGTAGTCATCCTAGCATGATGTACTATGGGGCAATGGGCTATGGGGACTATTCTGGAACCCTACACAACTCTGGTTTCAACCTTCACTGCTGCAAATCAAAACCGGGTGGTAGACAGCCAGGCAGAATATGCCCTGGGAGAATATGCACAGTGTGTAAATTGCAAGAATTGTTTTCCACAAAACTGATGTGAACTTCTTTTCCTGTTCCTTTTCTTTTGAAAACTAGAATACAAAAATAAGTTTTCGAAGAAATCCCATGAGTTCTTAGATGAAAATTCACATTTATCTACTACAGGGGAGTCATAATTTCAGATGTCACTGAGTTATTCGTTAATGACTAGAATTTCCAACAATGTCACTTCCCAGAGACAAAAGGGGCACCATCCTTGGCCTTTTGAAACTAATAACCAAGGGCCTACAGCAAAGCAGTTTCAACCACTTCTCACTCCCTCCACCCTGATTTTATGAAAAGAAGCCAAGGCAGCAACGAGCAAAAAGCAGGTCTGCATTCTGAACTGAACTAACTTCACTGTCACTTTAGAAACTCCTATCCCAGAAAAACACAAAAGAATCAGACTTCTCGTAAAGGCTGAAGCCCCTGAGGGCATCCCATCTGTTTCCAGATGCCCAGAAGCTCACATAACAACCACACCAATAAAACGCACAGAGGCATTGTGATGCTGGCCAATTCATCGCCAAATTTAGACACTTTACAGCTCAGTGGGAACCTGTTCGGTGCAAATGGGTGTAAATGAGGAAAACTCTTGCAAGCAGGAAAAGGAAGATGAAAAGTCCACAAAGGAGCATGGGCGGGGTAAACAAATCCAGGAAAAATGGGCAGAAATACTGGGCAGTTTCGCACGTGGCCTGTTCTTTTTAGTTTCCTGCCGCACCAGAGAGATTCAACAACTTCCTAACTCTGTCACCTGGCCCTGCAGCTTTCCTAGGGACTGAGCCATTAAGCACTTAACTATCATATCTCTTGACAAGGATTCCCTCTTCTGGAAAGGGCCATGAACTAGAAAAATCTGTATTCTTTCCAAATGCTTCCATCCTTGATGGCGTGACCTTGGTCGAGTCCTTCTGGACCTCTACATCTATGTCTTTGCCTTTGTGACCAAGGGACAAGCCTCCTAATTTGTGGGGCCTGATAAGGAGCCACCCAGGCAGGGGAGAGCAAACTGCTGAGAATTACTTGCTGTGAATCCATTCATTCCATTGTTAATTCCCAGGATCTACCAGACTCCACCCTCTTCCAACAAATGTTAACACTGTTACTTCTATCAAAACTGTATACATCTGATACCAGTGGCAAATACCTCTGTGCTGTGCAACACGGCAGTCACTAGCCACTAGCTGGTGTCTTGTTTTGGTGTGAGGGGCCCACTAGCCAAGCGTACCATGTTGCCAGAAGCAGAGGTTGACTTTGATCTTTGCCACATCTTCAGCAGACGCCAAGACAGGGGCAGCACCACCGTTGCGACCAGTTTGCCGAGGAACTGAACATAAAAGGGCACTCCAGAGTGGACTTACCGCTTCACCCGCCCAGTACTGTCCTGACTCAATTCTTTCATTCTTTCTTCTACTTTGTTCAAAAGCTACAATTCAAAGAAAAGAAATCAATGGGTTTCCAATATGGGCTGAGTGGAACAGCGAAATGACAGACCAGGGCGGTGAGGCTGTGACGACAGACCTGTGTGATACAGGTGAGTAGTACGCAATACATCCCCATCCTCCCCCATCTCCACCGCAGCCTCCAGGCCCAGCCCAGTTCTGCACTCCCATACCCACTAGGCCTCACAGGCTGACCTGACCTCTCGGTTTAAGTTACCAATAAAATAATGGGAAAGGGGAAGGCCCCGGGGTAATGCAGATATAACATCCTGGCTATGCCCCAGCTGGTATAGCTCAGTGGATTAAGCACGGGCTGTGAACCAAAGGGTCACCAGTTCGATTCCCAGTCAGGGCACATGCCTGGGTTGTGGGCCAAGTCCCCAGTGGGGGCCACATGAAAGGCAACCACACATTGATGTTTCTCTCCCTCTCTTTCTCCCTCCCTTCCCCTCTCTCTAAAAATAAAGAAATAAAATCTTTAAAGAAAAGAAAAACATCCTGGCTAAACATTTATATTCCATTCCCTTCAGTGGAAAGTAAAATTGGTACTCAAGCAGTCCAGGGAAAGATGGCAGCCAGGCTCCTCAAAACAACTGAGGAACAACTACTTGTGTTCTACAATCACTTGTTGTGGAGGAAGGAAAGTCTACAGTTAACTGGCAAGGCAGCAATTATGAGACATAATTTGAACATTATTAAGTGCAGCTGGTTTTGTGATCCTCAAATACTTGAGTCAATAAAAATGAAAAACTGGCCCTGACCGGTATGACCCAGTGGGTAGGGCATCGTCCGGCAAACAGAAAGCTCGCCGGTTCCCAGTCAGGGCACATGCCTGAGTTACAGGCCAGGTCCCCAGTTGAGGGTGAGCGGCAACCGATCCATGTTTCTCTCCCCCACGTTCTCCCTTCCTTCCACTCTCTCTAAAAATAAATAAAATCTTTTTGAAAAAGGTAAAAAACTGACACTTTCAACTTCTCTGCCTTCCGCATCACCGTCGTAACTCTGAAGGTCCAGCAACACCAATCCATGTGGGTAAATTCTTAAATTGGCAAAGCTACAGAAGAAAGCATAATTTTGAGGTTAGGAATTATTGTATCATGGCACTCAAAAGAAAAAGAAAAAGACAGCAACCCCATTCAAAGGAAAGACCATTTCTCCTTTTTTCCCCCTAAATTACATACTTGACCTTGTTGCTTTCTTATTAGTGCCACTTGCTGGGGACAGGGAAGCCACCAATCATTTAGGGAAGATTTAGAGAGAACTGCCGAATGCTAAGGTTTTCAAAACAGGTTCTTGGGCCCCGAATATCATTCAGCAGCCAATTCTGTGAATCTGATATTTAAGAAGTTTGCCCAGCAGATGATTCAGCCAGGTTTAGTAACTAATGGAAAGGAAGGTAGGGAGAGGCCAACTGGGTTCTCCGGATTAACCTTCAGAATGCAAAACACAGCCAAAAAACATATATACATAACACATCCACACAGACAATAGCATGGTGATTGAGGGAAAGCAGGGTGAGGGCTTTCTGGGAAGGGAAAATGGGGACGGACAGACTTTGCTTGGGGCGATGGTGGGCGCACAATGCAGCGTGCAGGTGATGTTTTATTGAGTTCTACACTTGAAACCTGTATGGTTTTGTGAGCCAGTGTTACTCCAATAAATTGAATTAAAAAAAGAAAAAAGAAAACCAGAGCCAGATTTTTCCCGCTGCAGGCAGGTAGTGATTAAATTCACTGAGTTCAGGGTCAGCACACTCAGTACTGCCCGCGAGCCAGACCCAGCCCGCAGCATGTTTTGCAAAGCCTGCATGCTAAAAATGGTTTTTATGGTTTTACAGAGCTTTTTTTAATGAAAGGAGAATATGTGACACAGACCCCATGGAGCTCCTTACAGAAAAACCTTTCAGACCCCTAATTTAGTCAATCTGAGCAGCTGTTTCCATGAAATAAAAATGAGAGTAACACGTGCAATAAGAGTTAATTATCTGAGGAAGTTTTTTCAATTATATTGTGTTGGTGTATTGTACATTCATAGATGTGTATGTGACGATACTGATGTTGCTTCTTACTCTAAGTCATCGTTAAAGAAATACTTGAAATATACTAAATTAGAAGATGAACTCTGTTCAGAAAATACAGGCAGTGTGCTTGAATTTAAAAATAAATGCAACTAGTTAATTTTCACCTCCAGCCCTTACATGGCCTCAAAATCAAGTTCAGGTCTGGGACACCACACACTCAGCTACATCTGAATGAGCTGATCAGCTTGCCCTCCCTCTCCACCACCAGCAGCAGCACAAAAGAATGGGTCCCCTTAACCACCTGGGTGGTTCTGGCAAAGAGTCCTTTGAATAGAATGCTGGAAGGTAGGGTCTCAAGTACCAGCCTCAAGGGGTTAAAACAAGAAATAAAAAGGCAAATTTACCAGGGGGAATATGGAGAACATGAAAAAAGGTGGCTGAGGACCACGGCCTCAGGGGGCCATTAACCAGAAACTTAGGCCAGAAGCTGAGTGCAGAGCTACAGTGCTTGCTTCCCGCGAGCAGTTAAGTGCCTGGGCGGGAAGATTTCAGAACAGGAACCACAGGGATGGGGCCCAGCTGACCAAGTGAAACTGGAAGAGTAATGGAGAAAATTACGTTTTTTAAATTAAGCATGCTGGTTTGTTTGTTTGTTTGTTTTTTCTGCTTATAAAAGCAATTTCCAAACAGCTCTTCTCACTAAAAAACTACCTTCCAGGAAGAATTCTAAGTCCTCTGGATGGCTGGAATTGGTGTATTAGGTAGAAGATTCAAGAACTGCAGTAGAGAGACAGGTAGGGCCAGGCTGCAAAGGCCCCGAGGAGACAGGTGGTCAGAGATGCCAGGCTTCACTGGGAGCGCAGGAGGAGTTTACCAAGGTGGCAGAATGTCATGATCTGATTTTCTGTGGTCCCCAAAGAATGGGCCACAGCAAGGACAGTAAGAGATGGTGGCAGGGAGGGTAGAGAAGTCAGGGCAAGGAGGGACTGAATGTGCTCCTGCAGGAGCCAGAGGGCTCAGGGACAGCTCAGGCCTCTGCTTCCAGGAGAAGTTACCTGTTGGTAACTGGGCCTGACCATGGAGAGAGAGGATGGAGAGCCAAACAGGGTTGGGTGGCAACACTGTTTTGGACCACCCTCGAGGAAGAAATAACTTTAGATACATACGAGATATCTGCTAAGCACATATATGGAGATTTGCCATGTAGTTAGAAATATAAGTCTGGCCTTAGGGAGAAGGCGTGAGGATGTCTTTGAGAGGCATCAGGAGAGGGGATGCCAAATACTGCCACAGAGGTGGACCAACTAGTCTTATAAAGAGAATAATGGACAAGGAGGTGGTCTCAAAAAGTAAGTTTCCCTCATCTCATAGCAATGTCTTCTGGGCCTCTCTGTAAGATGTTGGGGGTGCGGTGTATAGAAAAACAAAGGATGAGCGTGGGCCTGAGAACCAAGCGATCGCTGTTTGATTCCCAGTCAGGGCACATGCCTGGGTTGCAGGCCAGTTCCCGGCAGGGGATTCATGGGGGGCAACCATACATTGATGTTTCTCTCCCTCTCTCCCTTTGTCCTTTCCCTTCTCCTCTAAAGGTAAATAAATAAAATGTAAAAAAAAAAAAAAGAAAACCAAAGGAGAGAATATGGGACATTAATGAAGTCATGTGGAATTCTAGGACTTTGAACTCATTGGGGGAATAGAATGAAAGCCATCAAAAATACCCAGGAGCTAACACTTTTAAATTAACAATGAAAATTACTAAGAATCTTAATAGCATGCTAAACCAGTCTAGATGTAGTACACACATTCCTATTCTCAGAACACCCTGACTTTCATCTGCATTTTGATGACAAAAAGTCCAGATAGCCTGTAAATGTTAGGGAAAAAAATTTGAACTCTTGGATCTCCTCCGCTTCCTGGCAAGCCTCCAGTACATGTTTTCATCCTGCATTTGACGATGGTCTGCCTGAATGGGTAATCACTTATAATAGTGCTACTCACAGTGGGGTCAACCCACCAGCAGCGTCAGCATCCCCTGGGAGTCTGCTGGAAATGCGATTTGGGGCGCTGCCCCGGACCTACCACATCAGAAACTCCTGCACAGGGCCTAGGAACCTGTGTTAACCACGTCCAGATCACTGCCTACCAGTTCACACTGCCTATTCTGCCCAGGGCTTCTGGGTCCCAGCCACACAGGAGAATCACTGTGGGGGCTCTAGAGAAATGCTGATGTCCAGTGGCTTCAGTCTCTGGGGGGGGAAGTGCCTGGGCATGGGATTTTGTGGAAGCGCTCCGGAGAGATGCTGCTGTGAAACTAAGGCTGAGAAGCACCGAATTCTAGCCCCCTCCCAGAAGTTGCCAAAGAAGGGAAAAAAACACCTAGACACCCCCACCTACTGCCCTTTGCAGCATCCCCTCTCCCGCTCCTGAAGTGCTCAGATGCAAAGGGGAGCACTCAAGGACAGCTTACCTGCCATTTTTGTTTATGTAGGTCGCTAAATAGCCATGGTCCTGCCAGGTATGCACTGACTCGGTCATTCCCTGCTCCTGGAAAATGGACTGGAGGCCTTTAAGAATGGTCTCGCCGTCAGCTAGAGGGGGGAGAAGGCAAGATGGTCAGATGAATCGTGTTCAGAAGGAAAGCCAGTGAGGCACCGTTTGATGACTGCACTTTTTAAGAAAACCTGAACAAAGAGTGGCCAGAGTCACTTATCCCCTTTGTCATGAGCTGTAAAACATTCTCCATCCTGCCAAGCACAGGCTACACAGATTAGCAGGTAACACAATAGAACACAGTTCTATTTAAGGATATAGAGCTGAAAACATCTTGGATTATCCAGGTGGATCCTAAATCCAATGACAAGTGTCCTTGTAAAGAGAGAGAAGGGAAGACACAAGGGGAAAGCACAGGTCATATGAAGGCAAAGGCAGAGATTAGAACGACACACCGCAGGCCAAGAACAACAGCAAGGACCCTCCCTGCTACAGACTTCACAGGGGCGTGGCCCTGCCCATACTTTGTTTTCAAACTTCCGGCCTCCAGACCTGGGAGAGAATAAGTTTCTGTTTTAAGTTACCCATTTGTAATATTTTATTACGGTAGCCCCAACAGACTAATATACCCACAGAAATTCATATTTCCAACTTTGCTTAAACAGGAACAAATGGAGCAGCAAAAATGGCAGTGAAGGAGTGACTGATCCTCTGAATCCCCGAGCGGAGCAATTAGGGTACCACAACCCAAACTTAGACACCATTTAGAACAAAACTAGACGACACAGAGTGTACCCCCAAGCCCTAACACAGGGTAGGTGGAGGGAAGTGAGCCACAGCCCAGACACCTATGTGGTACCAGCAATTGTGGAGAGGAAGGAAGAGGTTGGGAAGGCAAATGGACTTCAAACCCTGAATTAAAATGCCAATAGGCCCTGGCTGCTGTGCTCAGTGGGTTGAGTGCCCATCTGAGAACCAAAAAGTCACCAGTTCAATTCCCAGTCAGGGCACATGCCTGGCTTGTGGGCCAGGTCTGTGGTTGGAGGTGTGGCTTGGGGCCTGTAAGAGGTAACCTACAGATGTCTCCCTCCCACATTGATGTTTCTCTCCCTCTCTTTCTCTCTCTCTAAAACATAAAATCTTTTTTTAAATAATAGTTTTTTAAAGATTTTATTTATTTATCTTTAGAGGGGAAGGGAAGGAGACAGGGAGAGAAACATCAGTGTGTGGTTGCCTCTCATGTGTCCCCTGCTGGGAACTGGCCCGCAACCCAGGCATGTGCCCTGACTGGGAATCGAACCACGATCCTTTGGTTCACAGGCCTGCGCTCAATCTGCTGAGCTGCACCAGCCAGGGCTAAAACATAAAATCTTAAAAAAAAAAACAAAACCAAAGCAGTTTACCCACAAAGAAAGGGGTCTCCTCCCTCTGAGAAGATAGCACCCAAGCAGAGCACAGGACGGACAGCAGGAGACCTGGGCAGGGCCCAAGAGTGTCGGGGTGCCCAATTGGACAACCAAGCTGAACTGAGGCCACTTTCAAGAAAAAGCCCCATGTCAGGGAGAGACCACTGGAGTAGAATCCACAGGACACACCGACGGGGACATGATGGGGACACAAGCATTGACCAACACGAGCAGCGACCTTGAGTGTCACTACAATCTCACTCGTTCCCAGCGAAACTGTGCCTCTGGGAAGCTCATTTGGCAGAAAACGATCTAGCTGGCTTCACTATCTGAAATTGGCTCAGGAAATTAAAAGAGGACTGAATTATATCCCCAGAATGGTGGTTTTAAGACTGAATTCTACCTCCTAAAAAATAAAGTTCTGATTTCAGACTTGATGAAAAGATCTGACCTTGTTCGGCATGTGTTGCCAAGGAAGCCTGGTGAGGTCAGGCCACCGGGGAAGTGACTGAAGGGCAGAGTGGTGAAGACAAGTGCGCCCAGCACGTCTGAGTCCACATCCCAGCGCGGTATTTACCCCGAAGACGAGGAAAGCCACTATGTAATTATTCAATCCTCCTTGGCTAGAACAGATGTTTTCTGTTTTGAAAGTGTATAAAACAACTCATCACTCCTGGTAAAGGGCCTCAAGAATGGGTTCTATTGGCACATTACAAAACAGAACACAAATCCCCCGGGCTGGTGAAGGGGACAATCCAGGCAGGACCACCCTGTGTGTCACTGGCCAGGCTGGGCAGTGAGTGAGGATCTCAGCCCACAGGCTGAGCCGGGGCAAACTCTGTCCCTTGGACCAGAGAAAGGGGTTTACTTTGTGTGATACTTGCAAAGCCCTTGACTGCCAGCAAAGCCCAGCATGGAGATCGTCTGCTTTTTTCTAACTGGCACAATTAGCAAAGGCACCAAGTGGGCTAACAGAACCCTCCAGCCAGGTTCGAAACTGAAGAAAAACACAATACAAAGAATTCCAATTTGATGTGTTACTTATTTCTTTTGTTAAAGAGTTTTAAGAGATTTTATTTATTTATTTTTAAAAAGAGGGGATGGGAGGGAGAAAGAGGAGGGAGAGAAACATCAGTGTGTGGTTGCCTCTCACGTGCCCCCTACTGGGGACCTGGCCTGCAACCAAGGCGTGTGCTCCGACCGGGAATCGAACTAGTGACCCTTTGGCTCGCAGGCTGGCACTCAATCCACTGAGCCACACCAGCCAGGGTATGTTACTTATTTTTATACTATGGGTTACCCCCCAGTTCAATAGAAATAGGCCAGGTCTGAATGTTATTTCTGGCTGTCTCCATTTCCTGGTCTCCATGGGCACTGTGCCAGCCCTGCCACTGACCTGGGGACTCCCCTGTCACCCACCCCGCCCCCAAGCCCTTGGAGAACACTCCAGAAAGGGGAGCCAGAGCTGAAATAACTGCCCAGCATCTCTTTTCCACAATCATGGTTTTAAAGTGAAAAGAGAAAGCCAAAGACATAAGCTCCACTTTGCAGTTTCTAGAACATGTAGACCAGTGGTTTTCGATCCTAGCTGGATTTTATAATCACCAAGGGAGTTTTAAAAATTCTGATACCACATCCTAGACCAATTAAATGAAAATCTGGGGGTAGGACCCAGGCATCAGTAATTTTTTTTAAAGATCCCTGGGAAATTCCAATATGCAGCCATAGCTGAGAACCACCAATGGAAACCAGTAGACACAAAAAAGAAAAGGAAATCCCCATGATCTCCAAACTAATTACACTCAAGCCACCAAAAAGGTTATTTCAATCTTCACGCCTCTCTAGCAGGGAGCCTGTAACACGACCAAGCAAAATGTACAGGGCTCTCTCAGGGTTCCTAAACGGAGGTTGACAGTATGGTTTAAGTGACAATCCTGTGCCTCACAGGACTTTGGTAAACCGAGTCCTGCCCACTAAATGTGAGTAGTCCCACCCCACTCTTATGGGGGGGAAAGCCTCATAACCCAATTGCCGAGGGACAGAAACCCTTGAAAAGTACCGGATGCTCTGCAGACAAGCGAAAATGAGCCTGGGGTCACGGCATACTCAACTCTGGGGATGTAAGATAGCAGTGCCATCAATGCTTCCAAGTCTGAAAATCCCAAAGCAGATTCAAACGCTAAAAGAGAGATAACCACACCGCTTTCAGGTAAACATGGTAATCCAAACCAGGCTAATAAAATGTTTTGGCAAAAGTTCTTAAAAAAACAAAAAACTCTGGCTAGCCAGGCAAGAAGGGTGTGTAAAGTAACCAGCACACTACTCAGAGCCTTCGAAAGTGCCCAGAACCGCAGCGATCTGTCCCAGGGTAAAATGTGTCCTTTTTTCCACTGGAGAACTAATGCCCCCATTTCCAGAGCACTGCCTACTTTGTATGTGTTTATTCAGCAATGGCGTAAAAGGAATCAACTTGGGGGCAGGGGAGGGAAGGATGAAGGAAGGCCCAAGTTTCATCTCCCTTCCTCATTTTCTCCCAGGGATCCATGTACAGGCCTGTCTTCGAGAATGAACCTGAGCACTCTGATCCCGACCACCAGCGCCAGATGGTCAAACCCCCAACCTGTACATCCGCTGGAACCTGCCTCCCGCCCAGCTGCTCACCCACTGTCCTCTAAGGACCCCGGCGCTAATGTTCATCCCTCCACCCCTTGTGGTCTGGTACTGCTGTTCCATCATTGATCCACCTGGTGGTGGGCATAAATTAAGAAGATTAGCTGTATCAACCCAACTTCAGTAGCCCAACAAGTTCAGGGATTGTTGGGCAAAAACCTAAGACTGGACACTTGGTAGTGCCCTGGCAAAACTGTGGGAAAATGTGCTTCAGTTATTTCTCACTCACTCGGTTTTAAGAGGCTAAAATACTGTAACCCCCTTAACAAAGTGGATTCCATTAAAGGCTGCCCTCAGGAAATACACATTCCAGAAAAACTCTTGACTCTCTCCACCCACCAGTGACCTTGACCTGTGCCTTCAAGTTTTTTTCAACTTGAAAAACTTCCAACAAAGCAACTTAGGACAAACGATGTGCGGACGTTCTTTAAGCTACCCAATCCCTAGTCTCTGCCATGCTGGACACCATCCCTTCTGCAGGGCCACCAGTTGGCACCAGCCTGCCGGGCTATGGGCCAGAGCTGCACTAGTCTCATCTGCAAAATTAGGGGGTCGGAATAGGCAATTTGTGGCCAGCTCCTCTCCCACTCCCCCAGACCCTAGTGTTTCCACAGCCTGTACCCTCCTCCTACCTGGTTCTCCACTCCCTCAGGTCTACCTCCCCCACCCATACTTCCCCTTTAAGTCCTGGTCAGAGGGCCCGTCCGTGCAGAGCCCACTCCCCACTCCCTCTTACCTCCATGAGCAGCTCACTGCAAGAAGAACCGCAGACACACGTATCCTTTCCTCAAAGCCCAAGATTCTGATGTGAGAACACCTAAGAGCTAGGGTTGGGCTGTGCAATTTCCCTTCCCATATAAACCAGCTTTCTGGTTTTCTTGAAAGACCTCTCAATATAAAATAGGAAGAAAGGGAAACTGGACTCCAATACAGTTTGAAGTCATTCCAGTATGTGCTTTAAAAATCCGCTCATCTGGCTGGTGTAGCTCAGTGGATTGAGCACGGGCCTGCGAACCAAAGGATCGCGGATCAATTCCCAGCCAGGGCACATGCCTGGGTTGCAGGCCAGTTCCCAGCAGGGGACCCACGGGAGGCAACCACACATTGACGTTTCTCTCCCTCTCTCCTTCCCTTCCCCTCTAAAGATAAAATAAATAAAATCTTTTAAAAACTCCGCTCAGAAGTCCTAACATTCACAGTAGGGTATGGTTACATGACCGCTGCATTGGTCAAAACTCAGAACTGTACCCTAAAACATGCTCTGTGTAAATGACATCAAGTTAAAACAACTCTTTTCCAGGGTTCCCAGCACCACTCTGAGCCACTCTGAGACTAACAAAAGAGCGCAGCATTGCTCACAACTCCCTCTCACCCCAGCAGCTTGCCCAGAACTGTCTGAGGCTTAGAGAACATCATTTGCAGTCACTCGGGATACGCCAGGTGTAACCAAACACATCAATGTTGCCAGGTAGCAAGTCCAGATTACTGAAATCAAGTGGTATACAGCAAGAGTCTACATATTTCACTCAGAGCTTAACCCTTAAACTTAAAATGACATTAAGATTGTTTTAGCCCTGGCTGGTGTGGCTCAGTGGATTAAGCGCCGACCTGCGAACCAAAAGGTTGCTGGTTGGATTCCCAGTCAGGGCACATGCCTGGGTTGCAGGCTGGGTCCCCGGCCAGGGGCCTGTGAGAAGCAGCCACACATCAATGTTTCTCTCCCTCTCTTTCTCTCTCCCATCCCCTCAGCCTAAAAATAAATACATAAAATCTTTCCAAAAAAAAAAAAGCCTGAATGAATTTGCATGGATTAAAGTGAAGGTCAAGTACACAGTTTCCTCAGGCCTGTCTTCCTTGAACAGCTTGGTCTTATATTCCCTCATCCAGTTGTTTATGTAACGGCAGCAGGATGATTAGTGTCCTCACACAAAACCCAAGCCAACACGAATGTTCAGAGCAGCATGATTCGTAATTATCAACGTGCGCAAAACCCTAATAGCCCAAAGTTATAAATGCATAAACAAAACATGGTATATCCATACCATTCAGCCAGAGGAGAGACGCAGCACGGACACTCGCTGCACCACGGACGGCCCTTGAAGACATGATGTTAAAGTGAAAGAAGCCAGTCACAAAGGGCCAATACTGTATAAGTCCATTTTATGACACAGCTGGAAAAGGCAAATCCCTAAACACAAAAAGCAAATCAGTGGGTGTCAGGGGCTAGGAGGAATGGGGGTGATGCCTAAGGGGTACAGGTTTCTGTCCAGGTGATGAATATATTCTAAAATTGTCTTGATGGCCACACAACTCTGAATATATAATTGTCCCTTGGTATCCAAAGGGGACTGGTTCCAGGACCACCCTCCCTATGGACACCAAAAATCCAGGAATGTTCAATCCTGTATATAAAATGGCACAGTATTTGCATGTAACCTATGCATATTCTCCCATATACTTTAAATCATCTCTAGGTTACTTACAATACCTAACATAATGTAAATGCTATGTAAATAGTTGTTATCCTTTCTTGCTTAGGGCAGCGATTTTCAAATGATGTGCTGCAAGAATGTTTAACTTTCAATACCTGACTATTTATTTAGTCAGGGGCACCGACCTCTTTTCCCTTAGATCATCAAATTAAAAAAAATGACAGCAACCAACACAACAATAAGCCATCTGATGTGAAATGAATCAAAATTGCACCTATTTTTGTCAGATTGGCCAAAAATATAATACATTCTTTGGTGTGCCACAGAACTTTAGTAATTAGTTTATTTGTGCCATGAGATGAAAAAGGTTGAAAATCACTGGTTTACGGAATAATTCCAAGAAAAAAAAGTCTATCCATGTTCAGGCACCAACAATGTAACTTTCCCCACCAATATTTTCTATCTGCAGTTGGTTGAATCCGCAGATGCGTAGGGCCAACTGTACTGGAAATCGCTGAAATATTTACTTCAAATGAACAAATCGTATGCCATTTGAGTCACATCTCAATAAAACTGTCCCCTAAAACCCATCTACAAACTGCACTTTTGGATTCTCAGTTACTGTGAAGTAACTAAAGCAACGGAAAGTTCCCGAAGTGGATTTCTCTCCTGCAATCAATCATAAGCCAGGCCACAGGCACCAGGGTAGGGTGGTTTCAAGGGGCGGTCTTCCTACCCATCCCCATCAACCACGATCGAGTCCAAACAGCAAGTGTCCGAGTGGCTGCTTTGTGAAGGCACTGTCCCGGGTGCTGGAGATGGCGGTCCCGCCACTGAAGTGCACCTGCAGCCAATCTCAGTGCCTGGGTCCAATCACAGCAGTGATGTACAGCATGGTGACTAGAGCCGATAGAGCTGGGAGAGTGAATGTGAAAAGTTGTCATCGTGCCCTGGCTGGTGTAGCTCAGTGGATTGAGCGCGGGCCTGCGAACCAAAGGATCACGGTTCGATTCCCGGTCAGGGCACATGCCTGGGTTGCGGGCCAATTCCGCACGAGGGGACGCACGAGGCAACCACACATTGATATTTCTCTCCCTCTCTCTCTGTCCTACCCTTCCTCATGTAGCAGTATTTTAAAGATAAATAAATAAAAAAATTTTTAAAAAGTTGTAATCGTAAGAAAAAATATTGTAACTGTGTGATGATGGATGTTGACTAGACTTATTTCTGTGATCATTTTGCAATATATGCACATATCAAACCATGCTGTAGGCCTGAAGCTAATACAATGTTCAATGTCAATTACATCTCAAAAAATAATGTGACAATGGTGAGGTGGGGTTGAGAGACAATGAGAAACAATTTGGAGGGCTTGTTTTCAGAGCCGTTTCTGGTGTTCATAGAGAAAAGCAACCTACCCAGGAAAAATGAACTCTAGAAAGGAAGAAAAAGACCTACTGAAATTGGATTGGGAGCCATACAACACTACACAGAAGTAACCCAGCTCTTTCCTGACAAACATGCATTAAGGAAAACCATATGGGACTGTTTACAGTACCAGCCACAATGACTACTTCTTAAAACTCACATGCCATTACACTTGGCATATTGCAAATGTGCTGCTAATTAATTATTTCACTGCCTGGCCTTGGCTTCCACGCTGCAGGAGAGCAGTTAAAGGTGCATTTCCCATCACCCCCAACGCCTACTGGAAACAGGGCAGGAGCCTCATTCTACTTTCAAATAACACCAGCCCAGGTCCTCCAGGAGCTAATCTCCTTAAAAAATTAAAGGAGGGTTTATTAAAACATAATTTGTGGGACACAATCCTAATCCATCTTTAGTTAGGAACCCAGACACGAATACGATATTGTATCTTCTTCTTCCTGCTAAACCTGTTTCCCCCACACGCCTCAAATGGCAGAGGGGGCGCACCTCCATGGAGTTAGTTATCAAGTGGCTCAAACTCTCCCGTCCTCACATTGTTACTTAGCCCACATGAGAGGCTAACCAAGAGTTATGAAACAAAGCACAGAAAGGGGAGCTTATGCAAAGGCCTGGCTCTCCTTCGGAGGGAAGGTAACCCTTTTGTTTGTGGTCAGGAGATGCTAAACACCGGGCCACCTGCCCTTTTCCAGAAGGAAACATTTTAAGAAGGCACCCCACGCCTCCAAGGGCTCAAGGAACATGTTTTCAGAGAGTAGGAAGGTGTAAACTCGGGCCAGAGCTGTGGAAGAGAAAAGGGGAAGACCACCAAGGCAGCGGACATGGAGAAGAGATCAGGACCATAAAGAGCCTTCTCTGCGGGCTGCACTCATCTCCACAGGAAGAAGTTAAAGGAGTGACACAGCCCTGGCTGGTGTGGCTCAGTGGATTGAGTGCGGTCTGTGAACCAAAGTGTCGCTGGTTCGATTCCCAGTCAGGGCACATGCCTGGGTTGTAGGCCAAGTCCCCACTTAGGGGCACACAAGAGGCAACCACACATTGATGTTTCTCTCCTTCCCTTCCCCTCTCTCGAAATAGAAATAAAAATAAAATCTTTCAAAAAAATAAAGGAGTGACACAAAACCAGACCCAGCAGCATCAGAAAAGGGATATGCCAGGTGGCAAGACAGGGACCTGCAGGGTTTGAGGTAAGAGAACAGGAAAAGACTTAAGAAATCTGAACCTGTAAAAATAACCAGCCCTTACCTTTAGTTCAAACTGCCATCTGCAGTCCACCAAGGTGTGAAAGGGGTCCCAGCTGCCATCTGTCATCTCCCCCTTTTTCCCTCATGTCACAGAGCAGCAGGAGAACAAGTTCCAGGCTGGCCCAAGGTTGGACAGCAATGGTTCCTTCAGCTCAACCCAGGAGAATATTTGTTTCCCAAACTAACTGTGTGATCACCACTTTTCTCACCCAGGAGCACTTAGCCAGTATCAGAAATACCTAGCTCTCTTCCCAGTAACTTTAGGCGGGCAGAATCTTTTTACAAGTCAGATGTAGTACCATTTATGTTCCTATACAGAATTCTAGGGTTTTCTGCCCAAGCTTCTGTGCCAGGCTATGAATCAAAAAGTAGGTTTTCCAGAGATAAAGGAGTTTGGACCTTGTGATGTCAGAAATCACCTTTCTATCAGAGCTGTTTCCGAGGCAGCCTTCCTTCTGACTGAGCAAGGCAGACTCTGCGAAGACGTTCAGGTATGCCCCCCCTTCAGGGGACCTCCAAGGAGATTACTCAGCACCTGGAAGGCACTGGAAAACTAAGCGTGATGACAGAACAGCACAGAGATGAAAGACAAAGGACACAAGTCAAAACTCCCAGACACAGAGAGGGGTGTGTGTGATGATGGATTCCAGATGAGAAAAAGGCCATGTGCGGGGCCTGGGAATCTGTACTTGTAAATTTTTCCAGATGGCTCTGAGGCAAGCCACTGGACTTAGTGTAAAGGCAGCGGGTGGGCCACCCGTGTCCTGTAAAGGGCCGCAAAGGAAAGATTTCAGGCTTTGCAGGTCTCTCACAAATGTGTGTGTTTTACCACCCTTTAAAATGCAAAAAGGATTCTTAGCTGGAGGGCCATGCTAAAAGAGGCCAGAAAGCAGGATTTTTGCCCCAAGGGCCTCAGTTTGCTGACTCCTGGGGTCTAAGGTGTTTTCAGCTCTCAATTCCTAACCAACAGGGGTATGAACACTCAGCTGTAATCTACAACCTGAATTTCCACAAGTGGTGTTAACATTTGAGACTACAATAATCTGAGGAGTAACTCCTACATTCAAGTTAGCAACTTATTAAATGGGGGGGGAACCAAGTTAATAACCTATATAACTAGGACCCCTGCTTTAAAAAAAAAAATACACAAAAATGGCATTAGCTGTTAACAGAAACACCACAGTACAGAACGAGAATTTTTAAAATCTCAAATCACTACTCTGTCCTCCCACTTCAAGAGCCTAGGAAAATAAAAGTGAGCCCAATGCAAGCATAGAAAGGAAATAATAAAGATAACAGCAGAAGTCAATGACATTGAAAAAAATGAAGCAAAAGCTATTTCTTCAAGGAAGAAAATCAAAATTGACAAGCTTTAGCAAGACTGACAAAGAAAAAAAGAGGAGATACAATTACCAACAGTAGAAATAAACAAGAGATATCACTAGAAAGACCAAAAGGATAATAAGGAAATCCTTACAAACAGCTCTACCCAAATAAATTTGACAAGAAGGAAAAGGGCCAATTCCTCAGATAAACGCAAACTTCCACAATTCACCAATACGAAATACATAATCTGAATGGCCCTACGACTACAGTATTAAGGAAATTGAGGGTGGAGGGAGTGAATAAAAAGGACGGGACAACAGTGCAGTGGATTGTGGGGCAGGGTATAAGGAACTAAGTGGTAATGGAAAAAACTACAATAAAAGTTTTTTAAATGAAGAAGAGTAAAACAAAAAAAAGATCTACCCTCTTAGCAAATTTTAAGTACATAATACCGTACTGTTAATTATCAAAAAGAAAGAAATCGAATGTGTAATTTTTTTAACTCAAAAAAAAAAAAAAAAAAAAAAAGGAAAAGGAAAAGGAAAAGATCTTGAGGCCAGATGGTTTCACTGGAGAATTCAACCAAGCATTTAAAGAATTAACACCAGTTCTATATAATCTCTTCCAGAAAACAGAAAGGGAGAGAACGCCTCCCAATTCGTTTTACTAACTAAGCCATTATCCTAACACAAAACCAAAAACAGTCCAAAAAGAAACCTACAGACCACACCAATATCTGCCATGAATATAAACACAAAAATCCTTAATAAGTCCTTGGGAAAGTCCTTAAAATCTTTAACAAGTAAAAATTTCACAATATGAAAAAATAATTATATACCATGACCCAGCAGGATTTATTCCTGGTATGAAATACTTTTCAAAAAATCAACGTAATGTGCCATAGTAACGGGCTACAGAAGAAAATCACGTGATATTAATTGATGTAAGAAAAGTCATCTGACATTCAATACTCATTCAAAATAAAAACACAAAAACTGAATTAGAACGGATCTTCCACAACTTGATAAACAGCATCAACGAAAACCCCACAGCTAGCACTATACTTAATGGTAATAGACTGAATGGTAATGAGGCAAGATGTCCACTCTCCCTGCTGTTATTCAACACAGTAACTAAAGTGTAGCCAGCCCAGTAAGGAAGAGAGGTGAAGGACGTGGCCAGGGTCACATACCTAGTGGATTCAAACTCAAGCAGTCATGCTCCAAAATCTAGTGCTTTTAAAATGAAGACATTGTGTTGCCTTCCTCAGTTATGTATGTGAAAAGAGTAAGCCATTGGTCCCATAAACCAAAAACATCGACACTGGCTGTTTACTGGTGATAGGATTTCGGATCTGGGTTCCCCCCTTTCTCTGTATTTCCCTATACCCCATACATAGTCTAAAATGAGCAAATAGCTTTTAAAACAAACAAACAAAAAAAAAAAAGGTGATGTAAAAAACAAATGTATAAACTATTACTTGAACAGCTTCTGCAGTTTCTTCAAGTAAATTACCACATCTTTATTCAAAGAATAAAACACACACATGAAATCCACTAACAATTTAACACTCACGAAATGCTTTAAAAAAAATTCGTATCATATTCTTGCACTTCATACCAAAGGGAATCAGTTGATAATAAGCTCTTTTCTCTCTCTCCAACCTAGACTAACCACACTTAGGAACATCAAACACTTGAATAAACACGTCCACCACCGTCTTCCTCAAAACCCCCTAACCAATGGGGCTACATTAACCAACTGCAGCATTAGTTCAAAAACTCAGTGTTAAACTGTTTCTAAAACCTACACCATCACTGTTTCTCAAAGTGTGGTGCAAGGCACTGGTCCTGAAAAATGCCCCAAAACTAAGGGCCCCATGTTCAACTAAGTGTGAGACACATTCTATATACACTTCTAGAAATTCAAAATGCCCTTTAGCCTATCAGTCTGGCTTCATTACTATGATCTGCAGTCCTTCCAAAGAGACAATTTGGTGAAATGTAACAGTATCCTAGAAATTGGTCAGGATTCTCACTGCAGAAATTCCCACTCTAGAAAAACGGAATCATGCAACACATATCCATGGAAGTAGTATTTTATTTTATTGTCTTAGATTTTATTTATTTTATCTTTAGAGGGGAAGGAAAGGAGAGAGGGAGAGAAATATCAATGTGTGGTTGCCTCTCGTGCGTCCCCTGCTGGGAACTACCTGCAACCCAGGCAGGCCCGTACTCAATCCACTGAGCTACACCAGCCAGGGCCATGGAAGTAGTATTTTAAAAGTCAATGCTTCTTTCAAAAAGTCTGCTTTACTAATTCAAAGAGGTCCTTTATGTATGTAAGAATACCCTTCAAATAGCACACCCACCCATTTTTTCTGCCTTGTTGTTTGCCAGCAGGACTTTGCTTATATTTCAGTACGTTAAATTCACACCTCTTTTTATAACTGAGCACCTTTATCCACTGGCACAATTTTAAAGTACTCAGCCCTAAGTAGTGCAAATAGTGTTACGTACTTTACGTATCATTTGACACTCTTCCAAACTTTTTACTGGACACAGTGTGAGATTTTGGGTATCATTAGCGCCTTCACATAAAGAGAGAAATTAAGGTGCACGTGAAACTATCCTGAGGGTCCAGTCAGCTCAGGAATCTAGAACACACTACCTGCTGCTGGCTCTGACCAGCTCCTTTTGAGTTTGCGGCTTAGCACATAAATGCATTTGATCACAAGTATGCGCTAGCTCAGTGGCTCCTTCCGGAACACAGATGACAGTATCAGTTTAATGAAATCCAGGCCCACCACAACTTAGGGCCCCAGAGTTGTTTTTTCTGGGGTCTGGACAAGTGCCTAGTTGTAAGGGTTTAAAAGAGCGTTTGTGCAATGGTTTACATACTTGGTTTGCAGAGTCAATTGGGGAGGTTTCCCAGCTTCTCTAAAGAACTGAGCCTGTAATTAAACTACCATGAAATGGTGGTTGGAGCCGCAGCGCACACCAGCAGGCTTGGGTTACAACTGCAGTGAAATGGTGGATTGAAATGCCTGGAAGATCCACAACTCCAAAAACTAAACTCAATAATAGCTGTATTGAACACATTTTGAAACAGACGCCCAACCATAACTTTCAAAGTAATCCTTACCTACCACCGAGGGTTATTAGTATAACTGTGGTGGTCTTAATTCGAATCATACAAAGTCTTACTCAGTTATCAAATCCGACACCAGAAGCTCTAACTTTTCAAAGCTATGAGAGACTGCAGCACAAGAAGGTAGCGAAGGCCTGCGAGTGCCCATTCAAATACAGTCAATTTCATTACACAATTAAGAGGATGAAAAGAAGATTCCAAATTGGTAACTCCTCCACTGCAAAACAAAACAGCACCCCCCCCCCCAAAAAAAAAAAAACCCACAAGACATTGTCTACGGGCTTGGTCATTGAATTGAAAAACTGTTCTTCAGAAACATCACATGCTTCAAGATTATTTGAAAACGTTCCTCTCTCTTGTTAACTGGGGCGGGGATCATTCTTAATGTCTAGATTATGGAGTCAATTCTTAAACAGCTGTTATCCCCTGCATTTACAATAGAGAACTACAACGTAAGAGCTAGCACAAACCAATTTTACCACTCGACCTCTCTAGGTTTTAAGAAATGGGTATTACTGTGGAACTACACTCTAAAAGGGTATCATGATTTATAGAAATTTTTAATGGCAAGTACACAAAATGAATCTCCAGCAATGTGCAAATATTCAGCCTGTGGTCCAATTGAGCATGATCAGTGAAATTAAGACTCTACTGCAGCCCTGGCTGGTGTGGCTCAGTGGACTGAGTGCTGACCTGCAATCCAAAGGGTCACCAGTTCGATTCCCAGTCAGGGCACATGCCTGGGTTGCAGGCCAGGTCCCCAGCTGGGGGCATGTGAGAGGCCACCAATTAATGTATTTCTCAACCATCAATGTTTCTCTATTTCTCCCTCTGCTCCCCCTAAAAATAAATAGAATCTTTAAAATAAAAAACTCTATTGCAGAGTTGGGGGAAAGGAATTTAAAAAAAAAAATCCCAACCAAGCCAAACAGCATGCCAAATGAGGGCAGACTCTAATGTGGACCTCCACCAAGCAGTCCACAAGGCATTTTCAAACACAGTTAAGGTACCAAATCATACCGAAAGGTCCAAAAATGCCTCCCCGAGTTGTTCAATTCTGAGTTCAGACTACGTGAAAGTAGGAGTTTAAGGCTGAAGTGTGTTCAAGGATGAGAACTGGGTAGAAATGGACCTTGTAAATGCTGATGAGGTTGACCTTATCCAGAGGGCAATAAGGACCCTCAGGAGGATTTTAAAATGGGTAAAGTCAGGGGTGTCCAACCCACCACATGCGGCCCAGGATGGCTATGAATGTGGCCCAACACAACATCATAAACTTACTTAAAACTTTTTTTTTTTGCTTATCAGTTTTTGTTAGTGCTTGTGTATTATTTTTTTAAAGATTTTTGGGTTTTTTTTTTAAGAGATGGGAGGAAGGGAAACATCAGTGTGTGGTTGCTTCTCGCACGCCCCCTACTGGGGATCTGGCTGGCAACCCAGGCATGTGCCCTGACTGGAAATCGAACCTGAAACCCTTTGGTTCACAGGGCAGTGCACAATCCAGTGAGCCATACCAGCCAGGGCTAGTGTTTATGTATTGAATGTGTGGTCCAAGACAACTCTTCTTCCAGTGTGGCCCAGAGATGCCAAAAGGTTGGATACCCCTGGAAGGGAAAATGATCTGTTGAGTTCCGGATGATCGCGCCTTCCCCAAACTGGAGACAAATAAGGAGACTGTGGACAAGAACTGGAGCCAAGAAAAAAGTGAGCAAGGAATCTGGGAGACTATATAGTGGGGACTTCCTGACTTGCTGATAGGGGCTGTGGTGGGTGTGTGCCCCAAAGGCTTCTGATGAGTTTTATTTGTGTTTGTTTGTTTTTAAATGAGGGTCTTTTTATAGGTCTCTACAGCTAATCAACATCAGAATTACTGGGAGAAAACTGGTTAAAAAATGCAAATTCCAGGAACTCTCCCAAGCTGTGATTCAGTCACTCTAGAGTGGGGCCCAAGCAGACATTTCTCACTCCCAGCCATGGCTCTGCCCAGGCTTCATGGTTACAGTGAGAAGGATGGGTGTGTTATCACAACGGTGGACAAGGGATTATGATAATGCAGAGAGCAGAAGGGGGAATCCACTCTTGAACAGAAACATCTGATGCACTTAAAACTGAATTGTTGAGATTTTAACTTATAGCTATTTAAAACACCGAAACATGATATGCTTCTACCAGAAAGCAGCTAAACAAATGCATGGGAGAGTGGGAGCCTGGTAGATGGGCTGAAGGGTCAGGAAATTAGGGAGGGTCACCTGAAGCCACAGGCTCAGCTGGGTAGGAAGTGGTCACTTCCAACCAACCCCAGTGCAAACCTTGGAGGAAGACACCCTCCCTCCGTGCCTATTGATTTGTGCGTAGTGGAGATTTCCAAAAACAACCAGAAAATTTTTGCTGATGATGTCTCATTCCATTTACTGCAACAGTACAACAGCCTAGTGAGAACTTACACTGGGGTTTCTCTTCTACTCCAGCACTACTGACATTTTGGGCTGCCAATGCAGTGGAGAGGTCCTGCACACTGTATTATGTTTAGCAGCATCCCTGGTCTACTAGATTCTGGTAGCATGTCCCCAGTTTTGACAACCAAAAATGCCACCAGATACCACCAAATGTCCCTGGGGGGGGGCGTGGGTGAAGAGAGACTGGAAGGTGGAAAATCACTGCCTTAAGCTGAGAGGCTTCCCAGTTGTCGAATTAGCAAAGGCTTTGAATCCCAGTTACCAACCCCACCAATAAGGTGAAAACTTCAGTGGGCCCATGTATTCATCTTAAAATGGGCATAACACGACCAACCAAAAGGTCGTTGTGAGGATTACATAAAATAATGTGTGATGCAACGACTAGCCAAGGAGGCATTTAATAAATATAAGCTTTTACATTTTCAAAGAGCTGTTTTGAAGACAAACGAGGGACATCTGTGCTTATAGCTCTGGCCTTGATTGGAAACCTCCTCCTAAAAAAACAATATACAGAAATGGCAGTCCAGTTCCCTCTCTAGCTCCTAAGGAGTCTGAACCTCACTCAGGGTCCATGGGCTCCCAAGGGGGTCAGTGGATATAATTCAGAGGGTCTGTGAAGTTGGATAGGAAAAAAATACACATCCTTACTTTTATGAATTGAAATTTAACATTTCCTTCAATTGTACATATAAAACCACACATTCTCAAATATACCTAGCCAATGTCACCGATAAAATCACAGCTTTTCGCTCTGGCTGGTGTAGCTCAGTGGATTGAGCGCGGGCCTGCGAATGAAAGGATCGCGGTTCGATTCCCAGTCAGGGCACATGCCTGGGTTGCAGGCCAGTTCCCAGCAGGGGACACACGAGAGGCAACCACACATTGATATCTCCCTCTCTCCTTCCCTTCCCCTCTAAAGATAAAATAAATAAAATCTTAAAAAAAAAAAAATCACAGCTTTTCTTATCACAATCACAACTGTTATACAGATTTCCTCCACTCCACTTTGGAATTGTGGGCGTTATTAGGCCATGTTATTTTGTATGTTACTAAAGGAGCACATGTTACTACACCACATATTTGGGGGTTTTTTTTATTTGAAATTTGCATTTCAAATAATTGGGTTATTTTCTACATTTAGAATTCTTATTCCCAGAAGAGCTCCACCAAGTCTCCCTGATGAGGGTCAAAGGCACAAGAAGTGAAGAACCCCTCGCTTAAACCTTCTGTTCTTAATTTGATACAAACAAGGTTTTTATTACGAAATTAATTCATGAATTTGAGTGACACCATCGTCTGCCCCCCCCCGACTATGTAACGCATAGGTAAGTAGTCCAAAAGACAAACATAACAGCATCAGCCAGGCACCAGGTTTCCCCACTCAGGATTCATCCTCAATTCTGAAAGTACATGTGTGCCTTGTTCTCCCCTAGTGGAGTCAACTAATAGCTTTCCATTACGACCGTAACATCAATCGGGTCCATTTAACCAGCACTTACCAAATACCTATGATGTTCCAGAACTGTTTCCAGGACACAGATCGTGGAGATCTGCCTTCAAAGATGCTCCCAGCCCAGGGGAAGAAATGAACACCAAAAGGATTGCTAGCCCTTTCCAGGGCTAACTGGCCAACAGGGCTAACTTGCTCTAACAGGGCAAGCAGAGGCCCTGGGCATCTCACCCACCTCTGTACACCCCACAAGCTCACTGCCTAGCATATAGAACTAGAAACAAACCAAGGGTCCTTCACCAGCCCTGAGATGCTTAAACTATACAAACACAAGACATGTTTTAGTCTTGTTAGCCTCTCAGATTGAGAAATCACAAAATGTTTTCTGGGCACAAGAATCCTCAGAGTCCAACACTTCACTTACAAGATGACCAAAGATGAGATTTTTTTTTTTTTTTTTAGCAAACATTAAAATTTACTGGGTTACCTCATCAACCCACGCACTCAACAGGTCTCACCAGGTCCAACTTAAAATTGCCCTTAGCAGCCCAGTGGCTGCTATGTACTAGCTGGCTTGCACTGGTAACCAAGTTTTGTGGAATCACAGTAACATAACTAAATGTTTCAAGGTTAATTCCATTAAAATCACATCATCGAACTGCAACATTAGGAAAAATTGCTGACAAATGGGAAAAAGAAGAGAATCCAGGCTCCGCAGCCATTTGGCTCACCGGTGAGTCACATCCAATACTCAAGTGCAGAGTAGTGCTTTTTGACTCATTACTATCAATTAAAATAAATGTTTTCGGAGACCGCACAGGTTGTAGATCTCTCACCAAGTGCCCCTTAATGAAAACCAAAAGAACTTAGAAAAGCCTAGTCTAGCCAGATCCCCTTATTTTACAAATGTGGATACCTACTGACAAGTGAGGGTAACATGCCTCCTTGCTCCACCCCCCTGGTCAAATGAAGGGGGGAATACAGTGAGAATCAGACTTCTCTTACTCCCAAAACACTCTGGTAGGGACTCCAGATCTAACATAGATGTATGCATGCATAGGCACACATCCCCATCAATATTATTTCTTTGTAGGATGCTCTTCACCTTGCCATCAAAACTTGCTCAGCTTTAAGATTAACAGGCTGGGAATTAAGAAAAACTGGCTGGCAAATACTCCTTAATCTTTTTTTTTTTTTACTTTATTTTCTCTTTGCCCAACTAAATTATTTAGATGTCACTTCCGCACCTTTCCAACTCTGATTCTTCCAGTTTCTCCTGCTCCCTTCCAAAGTGAGCGTCCATGGTGCTCTCTCCCTCCCTGGCCATGTCTGCCTGAACGAAGTGTTCAAGGTTTCTCACTTTTTCTTCACACAAGTATGTGAAGATTTTCCCTCACTTTTACAACGTAACAGGGAAGCAGCCATCATTTCCACAGGCAACACCTAAATTAAGCTGAAAGGCTGTTCAGGCTTCAGGCGGTAACACAAACTGAGTCAAGTACCAGAATCTTCAGGCCTCATCCAGAGATTACCCTTCTTAGAGCCTAGAAACTCCTGCTAGTTCAGGTGAGTGCTCACAGGTGCTTACCACCAGGATCACCTCCTAGACTCACCTCCTTGCAGCTAGCTGACCTTGAGCCACTATTCCTCAAGCCTCTCACCCTTCCGACCTCTACATTGAATATGCTAGAACTTTCACCAACCACTAACAGCCTTACCTGGCAGGGCAATTAATTCAACAAAATCTTAGCTATCTCACACCCCACTAGCCGCTGCCCTGATCACTATTTTATATCTGGATTCTTCCCAGCAGTCTCCTTTCCCTCCATCCTCACCTAAGAAATGTGGTAACTAAAAAATGCTTTGTTTTCTCCGAGGCACTTCCAGACCACCCAACTACAATGAGATTACTTAACAACATTGTAGTGCTTTCCGGCAACTCCCTTAACATTAAAAGCTCTCTTAAGGGTTCACTGTTCTTCCCCCTTTTTACCACAGGGAAGATGAAAAACAAGACCAAAGTCACATGCGGAGCCAATATGAAGGGCAGGGCGCAAACCTAGATCTTGCTCCAGTCCTCAGTCATTTTATTAAGTCTTGTGCCTCCGGAGATCCTTTAACCTTGGGGGAGAAAATGTAAAGTAAGTACTCTTAAAAGCTCCAAAAACGGGAAGAGAAAGCGAGAATGTCAATGTTCCAAATGGTAACAAAAAAGGGGGATTCATCCAATCGAAGGAAAACACTGCAAGAGCAGGATACTGACGAGATGCTCCCGTGCTCCAAGTAGGACGTACGGGAAGCGCAGATTGAAGTCTACCGCTCTCATAGGTTTAAAAGCCACCAGAAAATAAGACCCGCAGTCCTACCCCTCCCCCCATGTTATAAGCACCCAGAGCAAAGCCTGCAAAATACCCCTCCCCCCTCATAGTTCCTGCACACAGTTCCGACTTCCCCAGCCCTCTATTCTAGTCGCCTCTCAGGTTTCTTAGGCTACCCAATTCGGGGCGTTTGGGCTCCCGCGCCCAGACCTCATCCCCCCCCAAATAATAATCGTTTCCTTTTCTCGTCCCCGGTCCCTTTCCGGGGGATCCATCTCCTACGCGGTCGCCCAAGAATTTTGCAAGCGCAGCGTGGTCCTTTCCCCAGCCTGAGCTCCCGTGAGGGGAGTCCCCGTCCCCAGGGGGGGAATTTACCCGCCCCAGAAAACAGGAAAAGGTCAGGCGGGTGGCCCCGCGCCATCCACGCCTCGTTTTGCCACCGCCCCTGCACACCCGTCCCACGGTGTCCCGCCTAGGGGGCTCTAGGCGACCCGGGCCCCGAAGGGCGGCTGGGCTGGGGGACCCGGCGCGGCCCCTGCAGACCCCGCACTGCGGCCGGGACGGAGCGCGGAGCGAGTCGGAGCGAGGCCTCCACCCGCCCGCCGGTGCACATGGTCCCGCAGCATGCATTGTTCAGCCCGCTGCGTGCGCTTAGCCCGGCCCCAGCCCTCCAGGCGACAGGGGCGACCCGGCAGGTGGCGGCCGCATGTCCTCACCTTTGGCGCCGAGCATGAAATCGAGCGTGCTGTGCCGTGCTGCTGCCATAGTGAGGCGAGGCCCTGGGCCATGCCTGGGGGAGGCAGCCGCGGGAAAATGGGGGACCGCACGGCGGGTCAGCCTGCGGCCAGCGGGGACTGTGCCGCGCCGGGAAGGCCGAGGGTAAGAGGTGGGAGGGGCCGCCGGGAGCCACCCGGGGCGCAGGGGCGGGGTCGGGCCCGCCTCCGGGAGGGAGGAAGCGCAGACGCCCGTAGCCCCGAACTTACAGCGCAGGGGGGGTGAGGCCTCGCTAAAGCAATGGTGGAAACGTGGGCGCTGTGCTCCCTTGCGTGCGTCACCAATGGCCGCGCCCCGCGCCCAGGATCAGGCGGGCGATACGGCCATCCGTTAGGTCACCTTAGGTTTAAACAGCGCAGCACGACTTCCGGGGGGCCCAACCCCTGCCCACCCCCTGTATTTCCCCCAGACCAGCCCCCAACCCAAGGCCCCTCTTATTTCCCGGCCAGGAAAATAAAATGCTAGGATACACCCTGTAGTCTAAAACTACTTACTGCCGCCTTTTTCTTAACTCTTCAAATGCTAATAGTGATGATTACCATTATTAGCAAGGGTTGGCTTTGCATTTCAGGACCTAATAGAAAAGCTCTTGGGCATTTAATTTACCTACATTTTCATGCAAAATGGGAATGGGGGAGAAGCCAATGAGGGGATAATGTTGTTGATGTTGATCTAGGAAATTACAGATTACAGAGCTGCGCCTCCATCATTGATGCCTCTGTCCGTGGCAGTGAACCTTTCCGCTCTGCGCTGATCTTTGACTTGGGGATTGTGGCTGGTGTTCAACAAGAATGCGGTAAAGGAAAAGAACATCGGTGGCTGTGCATTAAAACCCTCCTTAATTACACCGACAATATCACTGGGCAAATGCCTCCATCATGCCATCAGTCTTTTGTGCCTGTCTTGGCGCTCGGAAACTGCACGTGAATTGCTGTACTGGCTCTACAAATTTTAGATCAGTGATGTCGCATACCTCCACAAAAGCAGAACCTAGGTATTAAACTCATCTCTCCTGCAGGCATCCCCTAGTGCTGTTTTGCTGAGTCCTTCTTTCTACAAGAACTGGGCAATGCCTTCACGAGTATTCTTCAACTCACCATCCCGTTAAGAACTGTACTGCTTTCTTAGCGCCTACATTAATGTTCTTACCCACAACCACCTGTTTGCTGCTCCGCATGTTTTCCTTTCTTCTGTGGTTCCCAGGTTCTCAATTTGTCCGATAGCTACTCTGCTAGCTCAGCTTTCAGTCTCTATACTGCAGACCGCAGCTCTTGCTTTCTTCCTGCGATATTCTCCAGTTCTTGCCATCCCTCTGGAGTCAGGTCATTGGGGGAGCAAGTTGCCCTCCTCTGCCACATTGCAGAGCAAAGGTCTCAAGTGTGCCTCTCCCCACTCAGCAGCAGGGTGGGCCTCTGGGGCATGTAAACGTGTGCAGTGGCACAGAGTCAAGGGCTCCGAAGAGTCTGCACTTGGTTTAATGCTCTGCTGCCACTATCTTGAAATTCTTAACTAGTTTTTGAACAAGGAGCCCTGTGTCTTTGTTTTGCATTAGGCCTGTAAATTATGTAACCAGTCCTGCTCAGCAGCTCGCGCCCTGCTGTGAAGGAGACAAAGGCCCGTGCTAGTAGTGTCTCACCTTGCTTCTGCAAGATGCAAAGTCAACGGATGTGAAAATCCTTGAGCTGCTTTGCCACACACTAATCGGACAGCCATAACAAAAATGCTTCATGATGTGCAGGACATCGGAGATAACCGGGCCTCGATATGGAATCGACATTGTTGGGGGCAACTTTGGGAGTTATTATTGTAAGGATGTTCTCAATGCATGCGTCACCTACCCGTGAAACAACCCTGCCAAGATTGTTAAGGGTAGGACATGGACAGGAGCCAAGGGCTTGAGGCTTCTTTAAATCCCCAACTGAGCTATGATGAGTACCTGTTTGGATTCTGGAACATGCTGTCATTGCCTGGGTTTTAGAATCTAGGCCCCTGGCTTCAAGGCTAGTTACAGGGTGAATAATCCCTTTGTTTGTAGGAATTGCTTGTATTACGGTTTCTGGAAATTGATAATATCCTGCAACACAAAAGCAAGAGACTCAGCAATGGCCTGCATTCTGGAAGCAACCTCCTAATCAATATCATCTTGGCAATGGTGAAAATGTGGATATCATGGAATAATTTCCTCTGGATGGACCTCACCTGCTCTTGGCCAAAAGGGAGAGAAAAGCAGCCCCTGCTGTCCTGGAGCAGGCTGGGCAGTTTGCTGTTGAAACTAAGCAATACCTCAGAACATGAATATCAGACAAGGCTATCCTATGACCACGATGGGACAAGACAAAGACCACTCCATAATCATGTCTGAACATGCAGAACATGGGAACCTTATCCAAACCACAAACGCCACCAAATATCCCCCAATCCTGGCTGAGGGACTGCTGCTTCTTTACCCATCACAGTCTGTGTCTCGTCTTCCTTGCTTCCAGAAGATATTTAAAGACACCCAGTCATGGGACTGCCCCGCCCCCAGTCCAGCGCAACACCCGCTTCCTTAAACGCTCCCCATAAGCATGTGATACGGGCCCAGCCCTATACGTGGTCCTTCCTGACACCCTCTTGCTGTGATGCCCCACAGTATGCGATCTCCCTCACTGCAAGGAGAAGAAAACCTGCTTGTTCCATTCCAGGTGTGTTCCTGGAGGTGTGTGGCTGGAGGGCAGTGCCAGTAGTGCCAATAAGGTGACGTCAACACTTACGGTGAAAATGCTTAGGTGACCCTCTTAGCAAAAATGCTATCTAGTGCCAGGCATTACTCTTACCCAAAGCTCACATTCACATGGACCCACCTGCTTATTCACAGTCAGGCCAACTTGAACATCTGGACAAAGTTTTTATAAAGTCTGAGAAAGAGCCACACTTTCCTGCACAGTTAGCAACAGTAACTACCAACTGGGAAGAAGGAAGTCAAAACAGAAAAGAGCCCTCCATTAGGAAGAAGAAAGTGGTGGTGGCAGTGACTGGGAGGCGAGGTACTAACTGGACACCTCTGCAGACTGTCATCGTGCTACTGTTCCCAACCTTCCTTGCGAAGAGAGGTAGGGGCTGGCAGCCCTTAGCAGCAGCACCTGCCACCGAAGCCAGTACCTTTTGTTTTACTGCTTTATTTTTTGCCTTTTCACCAGTCCACTCGGGAACCCTTGGATACATTCCACCTCCCTGTCTTCTGCGTGCAGCTGTGATGAAATCACTTCCTTTCTTTAAAAACCCGGCCTTAGTTATTAGGGTTAGAATGGCCGACAGAAATCTGGATGACTCCCCTGCCATTTTGCAGATGAATGTAGGCCTCGCCCAGCTAGTGAAACATGATTAAATTTCTGATTTAAAAAAGTATGTAACCGAGCGGGGCCTGGAATCTATGACACAGTGTTTCTCAAGTTAAGTGCTTACTGGATCACCTGGGGAGCTTTAAAACCTACACCTGCCTGAGCACCAGCCCACAAAGCCCAGTCTGAGCAATGGGCTTGTTAAGAATAAATAAATAGCCCTGGCTGGTGTGGCCCAGCAGATTGAGTGCTGGCTTGCAGACCAAAGGGTTGGTGTGTTCGATTCCCAGTCAGGGCACACGCTTGGGTTGTGGGTCAGGTTCCCAGTGGGGACCACATGAGGGGCAACCACACATTGATGTTTCTCTCCCTCTCTTTCTCCTTCCCTTCCCCTCTCTCTGAAGAGAAATAAAATCTTTAAAACAAGAATAAATTATAAAAAAAAACAGGAGATGCCAATGTAAAGCCAAGGGTGCCAGGGCCAAATCAAGAAGCAGTGTGAACCACAATAGATAGAACTCCACTCCCACCAAGGTGGCTCTAGTGTAAGTAAATAAATTGTTTTTTGTTTTTTGTTTTTTGATTTTTTCTTTTTTGTTTTTTAAATTTATTTTAATTGTTGTTCTTGTACAGTTTTCTGTGTTTTACTCCCAACCCAGCCCACCGCCCCAGCCCTCCCTGTTAGGTCGGGTGTGGTGAGATAAGATGGCCCCCCAAACTGGCTGACGTCAGATGAAGATGGCTGGAGGGGGGGGGGAAACCATGGCAACTCGTGCCTAAAGAGGACTGACCAATGATACGGCGACCGCATGTATAAAATTCCTTCCCCTCTTAGGCTCCGGTGCCACTTCCTCGGCCCCCAACCTGTGGACCAGAGAACCTCGCCCGGGTGCGCAACCCCCAATAAAGCTCTGTATTGCCCCGTTTTGTGGCTGATTGGCATTATTTCCTCGGCGGAATACTAATGACCTTACACTCCCCACCTCCCTCCCATTTCCACCCCCGTAGTTTTTATCCATGTGTCCTTTATACTTGTTCCTGTAAATAAATTGTTAAAACAAGAAAATAACAGGCGTTGGCGATTTGGCGAGCACGTGGAGAAATTGGAACCCTCCGTACATCCGTGCATTGCTGGTGGGAATGTCGAGTGGTGTAGCCGCTATGGAAAACAGCGTGGAGGCTCCTCAAAATGTTAAACGGAGTTTACATATGACCCAGCAGTTCCAGAAAGGCATATACTCAAGAGAATGGTAAACAGCTGTTCATAGAAAAGCTTGGACACAAATGTTGACAACAGCACTGAATACAATCGTCAAAAGGTGGAAACAACCAAATGTCCATCAATAGATGACTGGATAAGCAGAACGGTATTCAGCCATAAAAAGGAATGAAGTTCTGACCCAGGCTACAACACAGATGAACCTTGAAAATATGTTATGAGAAAGAAGCCGGTCACAAAAGGACAAATAGTGTGGAATTCCATTTGAAATGTCCAGAACAGGTAACTGCAAACAGACAGAAACTGGGTCAGTGGTTGCCAGCGGCCGGGGAGTAGCGAAGGGAGGTGACTGCTTGATGGGAATGGGGTTTCCTTTGGGGGTGATGAAAATGTCTTGGAAGTAGGTACAGGCAGTGATTGCCTGACATTGTAAATGTACTAAATGCCAGTGAGTTTTTCACTGTAAAATAGCTAATTCTATGTTGTGTGAATTTTACCACAATTTTTTTAAAAAGCTCATAGGTAAATGAAGTTTTTAAGGTAAAACTGGACAGAAATTTATTTTAGATTTTATTTATTTATTTTTAGAGAGAGGGGAGTGTCAATGTATGGTTGCCTCTCATGTATCCCTTGCTGGGAACTGGCCTGCAACCAAGGCATGTGCCCTGACTGGGAATTGAATCCCGACCCTCTGGTTCACAGGCCCATGTTCAATCCACTGAGCTACACCAGCCAGGGCACATGCCTTGGTTGCAGGCCAGTTCCCAGCAAGGGATACATGAGAGGCAACCATACATTGACAGGGGAGGGAGGCAGAAAGAGGGAGAGAAGCATCAATGTGTGAGAAAAACATCAATTGGTTGACTCTCACACACCCCCAAGCAGGGACCTGGCCCAGGAATTGAGCTGCAACCCAGGCACGTGCCCTCACCAGAAATTGAACAGGGGATCTTTTAGTTTTGCGGGATGATGCCTAACCCACTGAACCACACCAGTCAGGGCTATACAGAAATTTTTATTAAGTGCACTTCATCACCTGAGGCAAATTTCAAATATATGCCTAATGGGAGGAAGTTGAAGTGAGGTGTTTGAAAAAAGAAAAAGAAAAATCAAAGGCTGCTGGAAAATCAGCCTCATGATTGCAGTTTTCCCAAAGAAAAGCATCCTTCAGCTTCGAACATCAACTTATTTACTCCTTACGATAGCCTAAACAGGTAGGTACAATTGTCCCCATTTTACCAACTAGTTAACCGAGGTGCAAAGAGGTTAGGTAGCTAGAAAGTGGTAGAGCCAGGACTTGAACCCGGGCAGGTGACTCCAGAGTCGGGCCATTCACCCCTTCATGGTGAGGCATCTGATTGCCCTGGCTGTTGTCTCACACCGTCCCACTTTTCTTGCAACTCCATAAACCCAAAGTGTGTGAGTCTGCCTGCCTCCCAACAGCAGGCACCCCCGCCCCATCAGGGAGCGTGACCTTGGAGAGAGTGTCCTGCCTCTCTCCTCTCTGGAGGCATTGCCTGTCTTCCCCAATTCCTGGGGTGAATTCCTCCCCCACCAGCTGTGTGACAGTGGACAGGTTCATCAACCTCTCTGTAAAATGAAGCTAATAGCATTACCCACCCCAGAGAGCGGTTGTGAGGATTAAATGAATAAAATATATGAGAAGCACAGGGTACTATCTGACACGTGACACAGATTCGGTAAGTGGCAGGTAGCTACAAGGATGAGAATGAGAATGTTGAAACTATTATCAAGGCACACCCTACTCCAGGCACCAAGCTCCTTGAGGACTCCTGACTTTTCACCCTTGTTCTCCCAGTGCTCAGCACTGTGCCTGGTGCGGCACACTGCAGGCCCTCAATACCTGTGTCTTTGGAAATGCTGACTTCCCACTCTGTTTCTCATTCGACTCTTATTCCCGACCCCCAGGGTGCCAGGCAGTTAGTTCACGGCCCATTCAGGTCTTTAAAAGAGTTCACTGGCAGAACTTTCTGGAGGATTGTTTAAGAAAAGTAAATGACAAAAAGACTTCCCTTAAGACATTTTAAGACAGCATCCTGAGTACCAGTCATACGCCTCTATCGTGACCCCACAGGCCCTTTGACAACTAGCATGCAGACCAGAAAGGATGACAAGTCGCTTCCTGCTGTTACCCTGCAGACACTCTCCTCACCCTGCAACCTCTCAGTGCCCTGAGACGTGTCCACATACCCGAGGGTTCAGCCGGTTTGAGAAAAGCCTGACTTACCAGGAAGATTTGAAGTGTGAGGCTCCATCACTCAGCCCTAAGAAGGCATACCAGGCCAGCCTTTCTTAAGAGGAACTTTTCTTGACACTCTTTAATGAACCCCTCCACGTGAAATGCTCCACTTCCCTTTTTCCTCTCATTTCTAGCAAAGAATGGCACATTGTGGGGAAGGAAGACTTAATTGTTACAATGTGTTACCCGAATGACCCAAGTAACGACACAGTCAAAAGTGTTACCAAGGCAAATAATGGAGGGTGCTTTGGTCTAAAAGATAACGCCCTGGCTTCTTGTTGCAATGCAGCACTTACTATTGCTGATACTTGAAGATGTGACTAAATTCTCAACTGCACGTTCTACTTTAAATGTATATTTTTCTATAAGGTTGATTCCTTTCTTCTGTAGTCTCTGGAGCAAAAGTTCACAGAATGATTAGGATCAGGGCCCTTTGTTAGTCAGCCTGGGTCCTTATCTTGATTATTCCATTTGTTTGCAAGTAACCTTTGACAAATGATCTAATCTTTCTAAGTTTCTTCTCAGTGAAGAAGGTATCATAAAATAACAGCAGCTCTTCATACAATTGTTCTGAGGCTTCAATAAACTAACAGAAGTACAACACTTAGATCGGTGCTTGGCATGTAGAAATCCCCATGGAAGCATTAGTCATTATTGATGAGTTAAGGCTGATATTTCCTTTGCCCCAGTCCAAATGGTGGGTACCTAGGGGTTTAGAGGACAACTCCCACTTCAGCTGCCATTTGCCTACCTACAGTAGAGCTAAAAGTTTCCCAAAGGCCACATGGGGTCCACCTATCTTAAAATGTATTCGATCAACACAAGTCAACAGTCCGAGGGAGTCCCGGAAGCTGACTGCAGTGGGATTGGATGTGAGCCGCCATTTTGCACTGCATGATGGCGCCATGCCTTTCACTTGCCAGACACTTGGGTCTCTTTCCTCATCTGAAATACCTCCTTTCTCCAGCAAGGTTTATTCCCTGTTTAAAGACAGAGACTGAGGCCAGGTGACCTGCTCAAGGCCACAAACCAGTCTGTGGCGGAGCAAGGCTTGGAGCATGGGTCACTCTGACTCCAAAGGCAGGATCATTTCCAATCTATCAAGTTGCCACTCAGTACTGGAAATGACAGCAGAGAAAAAGCTCTGAATGCGTCATTTAAAACATACTCATTTTCCACATGCGGGCAATTGTTGTTTTAAAGAAAAGGTAGAAGAAAGAGAGATTACATTTTGGCACGCAAAGGCAAAACAATAAATATTTTCTTTTCCCGTTCCTGGATCTCGATGCAGCTTCTTCATGTAACTGAAACGCAGGCCCGCCTGCCTGCTGCTATGAAAGACAATACTTGAGAGGCAGGTGCTGATGTAAAGGAAAGTGGTTTATCTGCAGGTGCCGGCCATCTGGAAGATGGGGGACTCATGTCCCAAAGCCCATCTCCACCCCTCAATGGAGGCAGAGGTTTTTATATAAGGAGGGAGAGGGGAGCAGAACACAGACATCCAGGGAGGGGGTTGAAAAACTCTCTACGTGCAGATGAGCACAGTTCATCCTGATAAGGCAAATGATGGTCTGGTGTGCGTCATCCTGGTTTCGTCGTCCTGGCTTCACATTTATCCAGGCTCCACGTTATCCTGGCTCCACAGTTGAAGATCAGCAAATCTCCGGGAGCAGGGATGGGTTACAATGTCCCACTGTTACAATTTTCCACTGTTGCATTCAAAGCATGTGAATTTATGCATGTTGACACAGCCCTTATTCTAAACTCTTCTCTGGCTCAGTTTTCACCTTCTTCCTCTTGACACAAGCAGTCTTATGACTCCCCTCTTTCAGTCTCTGAGACTCTGCCCCAAGTCATTATACAGTAGTTACTGTTAATATCAACACTGCAAAGGACAATTCAGTCCTCCCCACTAAGCCACAGGTTTCTTCTGGTTTTATAGTAAATTGTCTGGCATATTATTACCATGTTAATCATAAGGGTCTTTCTTGCCCTTTAAGGATCTATTAATATTGATGGTTTAAATATATATATCCCTTGGGGAGCACCCTTCCAGTTGCTAGATGAGGTGCCCAGTTCATGATCACTTAATAAAGCCAATGAGACCTTCAAAAATAATCAAATAATTAAAAATGTCCATTTCATCAGAAAGTTTGTCCTTTAATAATCTTAAATCACCCCTTTTCCAAATTATTTACAAATACATAGTTTACTCATTTTTGTCTGAAGTAGACAGTAGATACTATTTCACTCAGTATACCTATTGACATTAAAATTCTGTAAGTGAAAAGTAAATATATGTTATTTTAAATTTGCTTCCTTAAAAAAAACACCAGGTTGCCCTGGCTGGTGTAGCTCAGTGGATTGAGCACGGGTTGCGAACCACAGGGTCACCAGTTCGATTCTCAGGGCACATGCCTGGGTTGTGGGCCAGGTCCCCAGTGGGGGCCACATAAGAGGCAACCATACACTGATGTTTCTCTCCCTCTCTTTCTCCTTCTCTTTCCCTCTCTCTAAAAATAAAGAAATAAAATCTTTCAAAAAAACAAAACAAAACACTAGGTTATTGCACTTTGTCTACTTGCAATTAATCAAACAAAATTTAGAAACTTTGCAGTAAATATATTTGGGCAAAAAAAACAAGAAAATTGTATTGCAATGCAAGATGCCTGCCAAATGGGAAAAATAATGCTGAAGAACATTCCATTGCTGTACAATTGGTAAGATCTCCAGTGGGGCCAAACCCACATCACGTGCCTCCTGCTGTGATGTACTGAGAAGGACCCAACATCCCGTCTATAGTATTCTTGCCAAAAATAACACAACCTGTACCTAATCACGAAGAAACATCAGACAAACTCAAACTAAGGGACCTTCCACCAAATGAATATCCTATATTCTTCCAAAAAATGTCAAGGTTAAGAAATACAAAAAAAGTTGAGGAACTGTTTCAGATGAAAACAAACTAAGCAGATATTACAACTAAATCAAAAGTGCAATTCTGGATTGGATCCTCGAGCAGGAAAAAAAAATAGCCATAGGAAGAGATATTATGGGGACAATGGACAACAGTGGAACAGGGATTGTGCATTAAACAATAGCTTTGTAGCAATGTCAAATTTCCTGACTTTGATCAGTGTATTATGATTTCAGAAGAGAATGCCCTTGTTCTTAAGAATTATACCCTGCATCCTGGCTGGCGTGCTTCAGTGGATTGAATGCCAGCCTGTGAAGCAAAGGGTTGCGGGTTCGATTCCCAGTCTAGGGCACATGCCTGAGTTGTGCACTAGGTCCCCAGTAAGGGGCGTACAAGAGGCAACCACACATTGATGTTTCTTTCCCTCTCTTTCTCCCTCCCTTCCCCTCTAAAAAATAAATAAATAACATCTTTTTAAAAAAATTAAAAAATTATACCCTGCAGCATGTTTGGTGAAGGGGAATAATATCTCCAACTAATCTATGGTTTGGGAAAAAATATATATGCATGTATAAATAAAAAAAGAGAGAGAGACTGACAAGGCAAATGGGACAAAATGTCAACAATGGCTGAATCTGCGAAAGGGTGTACATGAGTTCCTTGTACAATTTTTGCACCTTGTAGCATTAGACGCTATGTTTTCATGAAAAATATTTCATCTGTATTTAGATCCCATACAATTTACAGTTGAAAAAAGATACGTTTACAAAGCCAAGTTGTTTTAACATACCTAAAATTTTTCCCATAACTGAATCAGGTACCAAAAATCATTTTCCTTTACTATTTACATCCACGTTGACAAAACTAGTATAGTTTTAAGATTTCATTTGACTCTGAAGCAGAACATATCTGTTTCAAAACCACATCTGTACAAGTGAAGTAAATTCAGTAATTTGTGTCAACTCAGTATTTTTAATGTTAAAATCAAAGGGGTATTTTAATGTTAAAATCAAAGGGGTAATGTTAAGGGGTTACAATCAAAGGGGTATTGTGAGTAGCAATTCTAGATTTATGAATATAAACAAAGCATTCTTCAAAGTTTCCTTATAATTTCACAGCCGCCTTACCTGATGCTGTCTGTCTATTACAATTAAAATCATCTACATATTGTTCCATGTTAGCAAAATATATAAAATCATTATTATTGATTTAAATCAGGCAAAGTTTCAATTTCAACATAAACTCTTATACCTGCCTAGCTAAATCACAAATAAGCTTTCCTTTCTGTGTAGCTTCAAATTTATCTTGTTCATATGCAAACACGTAAATCACATTATCATTTTTTTGATTAGTGAATATTTGGCAAGCATTCCTTTTGTTCCAAGAAAATCCTGAATTGCAGTTAACAGCACAGTAAAACTTTGTAAAACTCTTTGTGGCTCAACCAGCGAGCACTGGCAACAAACACAAAATCATTAAATTCATCATCTGCTTCTTTCAACAGTTCCATAAACTGGTGATGAGTCATAGCATTTGCACGTATATGCTCAACAATTTTAACAACCGTTTCCATGACGCTTTTCATAGAATCTGTTTCGGAAAACTGAGCACAAATATTTTCAGCATGTATCATAAGTGATATGAAGTCACCAGAAAAACATCAGTCTCTTTTTTTAAATTCCAACAAATCCAGAGTCTTGACCAAACAGTTGGAGCATCAGCTGTTATGATATATTTTTTATACCTAACTAAAGTTTTTCTGTCAAAGATATAAATGATTTGAAAATATCTATGCCACAGTTTTTTAGGCTATGAAATGGTCATTTCACTGCAAGTATGGCAGTCCTTTGAAACAAAACATAGCCAAAATACTAATTAGACAGTGTCCTATAGCACATGAATCATACAAAGCTAAAGAAAAGTACTCTAATTTTTTCAATTTTTAATCAATTAATCTTAGATACTGTTAGAAAGGTCTGGTAGTCTACAGACAGTTATTCTGTGGTTTAATTGAAGATCTTTCTTTTTTATAAAGTAATATTTTTAGTCTTCTCCTTATGATTTTTAAACAAAATGTCCATAACTGAAATAATAATTTCTTTTACTATTGCCATCTAAAACTGGTTTCCTTTCACATGCAGGTATTCAAGCAATTTGAAAGTTGGCCAAAGTTACAAGTTCAGAGCTTGCTATCATATTTTAAACAATTTTCACAGGACATTCAATTTTGAATGCAGGCAGCTAATTTTATTGATTGTTTTTTACTCTTGTCATCAAATTCACTCTCTATATGCTGAAAAATGTTCCTTATTTTTTCTCCACTTTATTACCTTTAAACAGTTTTTATACAACAGCTTTTTCATTTTGGTCTGCTACAGCAAATTATATGAGATTTACAACATACTTCTTGTAATGTGTTTTTTTTTTCTTTTCCTGGTTTAGTACTAATACCCATATCTCCACTCATTTCTGCCTCAGTACTATGCCCTCTATTTAAATTTAAAAAGTTAGTCCAGTCCTGGCTGGTGTAGCTCAGTGGATTGAGGGCGGGCCTGTGAACCAAAGGATCGCGGTTCGATTCCCAGTCAGGGCACATGCCTGGGTTGCAGGCCAATTCCCGGCAAGAGATGCACGAGAGGCAACCACACATTGATGTTTCTCTCCCTCTCTCCTTCCCTTCCCCTCTAAAGATAAATAAATAAAATGTTTAAAAATAAAAATAAAAAATGATGATGGTGATGGCGTTGATAAATAAGTATAGATGACTGGAGTCTTCTTCCTGAAATAGTCATTTTTTTCTATAACCTAAAATAACCACATGTCTTTTCTATAGCTATGCTGTGTTCTTTCAGATACTCACTGAGATGTTGTGCTTTTTTTTTTTTTTTGCAGTTTCCTGTGAATTATATTTTAATGTACCTAAATTGTGAATAAACTGACAACGCCTTTTTCTTTCCAACTTGGTCTCGGTAGAATGGCTCCTGCCAAAAAGGGTGGTGAGAAGAAAAAGGGTCATTCTGCCATCAGCGAGGTAGTGACCCGAGAATACACCACCAACAGTCACAAGCACATCCATGGGGTGGGTTTCAAGGAGCATGCCACTTGGGCGCTCACAGAGGTCTGAGAAGTGGCCATGAAGGAAATGGGCACTGCAGATGTGGGAACATGGCATCGACACCAGGCTCAACAAAGCTGTCTGGGCCAAAGGAATAAGGAATGTCCCACACCGTATCCAGGTACAGTTGTCCAGAAAACATAATGAGGATCA